>VZUI01073024.1:0-13305 GCA_013401135.1 Cettia cetti
TATAAATAAAAAAAAAAAACAAACAAAACAAAAAAAAAAAACCAAAACCAAAACCAAAAACAAAAAAAAAAAAAAAAAAAAAAAAAAAAAAAAAAAAAAAACAAAAAAAAAAACAAAAAAAAAAAACAAAAAAAAAAAAAAAAACAAAAAAAAAAAAAAAACAAAAAAAACCAAACCAAACCAAAACAAAACAAAACAAAACAAAAAAACCTTCCAAACCCTTTCTTTCCTTGGAAAATATGTACTAAACAAGTTTTGACAAATCCCTTTTGCTCACCACTGGAAACAGAAGTCATGTACTTGCTACTAAAAGGTGTTAGAGAGGAGACAAATTTTTTAAGAACTAAAACCCCCTTCTAAGGTGGCAAATTGTGAGGAGGAGGTAGTTTAGAAGGGAGGTTTCTAATATTTGCTTTCATCAGAGCTAAAAGCATTTGGTGGGATTTGCTGGGATTGGGCCTTTGCTTACATTATCTGCGCAGTCAGACTTTCATTTCTTTTAAATGACCTTTTGCAGAACTTGAGGAGCTTCCCCCTAAACTTTGCCTTTCCCTTGGCCTCTGAAGGGCCCAGCCAGGAGCACAAAGGGAGCTGCTGCTGCTGCTGCTGCCCTGGAGCCTGGGCTGGTTTGGGTTCTCAGCTCTCAGAGCTGCATCCCGATGAAAACCTTGCCTTCAGTCCAGGTGAGGTGGAAAGCAATGGACTCTGGAAGATGGAAAAACCACGGGATACCTGTGCCTGCACCAAATCAGACCTGGAAACACAATTTCCTGCTCAGCACACAGCCAACACAGCCACCAGAAGAGCATTATTGGAGATAAATTGGAGGACACAGGTCCCCTCCATCAGCCCAGAGGTGCCTGTCCTTTGGGCAAGGACATAAGCCATGCCACAGGAATATGAGGAAACCTTCCTGGTGCTTGGAAGCATCAGGATTTATCCAGTTTGGGGCTGAGCAGAGCAGTGAGCATTTACAGCTGGATGGAAAAACCCAACACATCCTCTTTCCTCCTGGCCAGACCTCTGTTGGAGCCCTGTAATCTCTCAGGGAGTGAAGCAGAGTTACCCCATGCAGCAGAGAGCTGCACAGACCTGCTCTGAGCTGCTGGCAGCAATTACCCGGGCACTCCCTGCAGCTGCACCCTCCCAAACAACATCTGTGCCTCCTTGGCACTCTGCAGGCAGGCAGCAGGAGTTTCACACTGCCCTGGAGTCTCCACTGGCTGCCCACAATGGCTGGCTCAGAAAAGGCTCCCTGGCTGGGAGGGGAAGCTCCTCAGATGTGTAATGGGGTGTGAAGGTGGGGAAAACCTGAGCAAAATGCCACCAGAGCTCTTCTGCTTCATCCTCTGTGCTCTGAGTGCACCAAATCTCTCAGGTAAATGGCTGAAAGATCTTCACTGACTAGAGCCAGGTGACAGAGAGGCTGTGAGTAAAAATGTCCTTTGTCCTTTTGTTCAATATGCCCTGGGAGCACTTAAGCCAAAGGAGTGCAAGGTCAGGTAATCTTGAATTTTAATTATTTTTTCTAAAATGAGTATCAGAATAAGCAAATTAAAAAGGCAACCTGCAAGTTCCATTCTGCAGGTCAGTTCTGAACTCTAAATGGAAATTTCAGTTTGAAGGAATTTAAGTTATGCTGTATTTGTCTCTGCTCTTTTGCTGTTCTGTGAGAAACTGAACTCTCAAGTCTTCTTTCAATGCTGATCACTCTGGGCTGCTCTGCCTGTGGAGTGGATGCAGGGTCAGAGAGGAAGGATATAAAGTGTTAATTAACAGCTCAAATCACTTCTCTGAGGTTCTCATTCACCCTGGAAGGAGGCTGTGCAACTGGTAATCTGCTTCTCCAAGTAAATGCCACACACCAGGCCCAGCTCAGAGGAGCTTGGTCTCAGATCTCCTGACTGCATTCCTGAAGAGTTTGCAGTGCCAGTCCTCTAAAACAAACATGGCTTGGCAGTGTGCTCGGGCTTTCCCTGGTCCTGGTTTCCTAAATGAGCCGTTTTGAGTTATGCCAACAACATTCTGGTTGTCATGTGCTCCATTTTTTTCATTTTACAGCTGCCTCATTATTTATAGTTCTTAGATGCTCAGACAGAATCCAGTGACAGCATCAAGTGGTTTCTGCTGGGAAAGTTTATTCTGTGCCATAGAATTATGACAAATGTGTTTTAAAATATGACAGAGCTGGGCAACTATATTTTAAAGAAATGTGGGGTTGTTTTTACTGTGTTTTTGCTGAAGGCTTGGCTACCTGAGTGCTGTTTCCAGGCAGGAACACTGCTGCCTGTGTGGGTAGTGACTGCCAGCCTCTCACGCTGTGACAGAGCGTAGGAGGGAAAGGTGGGATAACTTACACTGTGTCTGCCATTCTCTTAGCCTCGACCTGAAATACAGAAATTCATGTCCTAGTCTCCTTTCTGAGCACAGAACATCCATTTGGCTGAGTGTTTATGGCCTAAGCTGCCCCTGTGGCTGTGCAGAGCAGACACCAGGTCAGAAGACAGCGTGCTCCTGTCTAGCCTGGGTCTGGGGTGTGATTCTGGGTGCTGGGGCCCAGCCAAGGGGGCTGTACCAGGTCCTGCCTTTTGCTGTGAGTTTGTGTAGTCAGCAGATGAGGGAGGGATGCCCCCAGGGCCCACAGGTCAGAGTTCTAGCCAAAGCGATTTTAGCATAATTTATTATCCTTGTCTAAATCCTTGTTTCTAGGACTTAGAGATGTATGGTTTTCGTTTTCAACATTTAGCTAACAAAGAAATGCCTTTATCTTCTCAGGATGTTATAGACATTATTTTCTTGTAACCAGTGTTTAGAATTTGGAATTCCCTTGTCAGATTCCCCTTCACTGAAATTTCCTCAAATGCAGAGTCAGACCATGCTCTAAGATACAAGAAAATGGTAGGATTGTTGTCCTCCAGATTAGCAAAAGATTAAACAATACAATGACTGGAAGTTAAAAAGCCAATGCTTATTACCACAACAGGAAAGATGTCTCAACCTTATATATAAAATTTTAAGGGATATTTATCCTTGAAATTTTAAGGATATGTTTAAGGTAAAGCACTCCTGAACACTGTGTTGTTTCTTCTTGTGTTTGTTGAACCCCTGAAAGGAGATAATATTATGAATAAAGAGGTAATTGTATTAATATTTTTACAGTGTTCACATACTCTTAGCAGTAAGTAGCGGTGATAGTAGTGATGAAGTAACAGCAAGTAATGAGGAAATATTACATTGTTCTATATTCACAGAGCAACAAGAATATTCAAATGTATCCCAGAGGAATGGAATTTTATAAAAGTTTATTTAAAGTATTTTAAACTGAAAAGACAGACAAATGTACTAGGTTTGACCATGGGGTTTTTTAATTGTAATTCTCTAACACAAAGAGAATAAAAATACTAAATAAAAAGGGTCATCACCACTCTAAATGGAAATGTATCCTTTGTGTAACAAATTAAATAGAATATACTGCTGATAGGGTAGGAGACAAAAATGCTATTTACAGAGAAAATGCCATTTCTTTGGCATGACTGGGGACATTAGGGCGAGAGTCAATACCCTGGCCTGAGTGAGTGTAGTTTGGCTTTCCCTGTGAGGCTGCTGGTGAATCCAAAATCAGATGGAAGTGTGGCAGCACTGGGCTCTCAGCCCTCTGGGTCCTGCCTGTGCTCTCTGTCCAATTGTCTGCTGCTCTTTGTATGATTTTTGTCTCCCTTTCCTTCAAAATAAACAAACCAGAGCTGATGGATTATTTCAGCATTCAAACAAAACACTTCACTGTTTGTCCTCAGTGCTGTTTATATAACCTAGACTTGTCTTTCCTCCTGCTGTTAAACTTGTATTGGTTACAATTGCTTTATGGGCTGTTGCAACAGATGAGTGGGAGAAACCATGAATATAATTTTCTCAGCTATGACACAGGATTATGTCTAGATCAAAAGTACTCTGGGAAAGCATGAAACTCTCCTCCAAACTATAATTTTCAGCATATAATGCCAAACAGAAACTTAAATCAGTGAACTGTTTTTATAGAGGCACATACATTGCCATTGGGTACAGAGTTTTTCCTAGTGAAAGCAGGAGAAAACCCTAATTTCTGTATGAACTTCTGTGGTTCAGCTGGAGTGAGCTAGCAGTCACTGTGCCAATAGAAGACTCACTGGTTTTGACAAGAAATGAGTGCACTAAGCCAAGCATAGCCAGGAAATGAAGACTGGTCTCACCAGACAGGAAATTACCCTTGGGCCATTGAAAGACTGATAGTCCAATTCAGAGCTCTCCGTTTTTAAAATAGGTTTCTAGACAGTTTAATAATATAGGGTTTAGTACTATTGAATGCCAAAAATTTGTATCAAAATGTCCTAAAGTCAAGACTTGAAAAAATAGGAAAACCTCCAATGCAGTTCACCCCTGCCCAGACCTGGAGCTTCAGTGTGTCTATGAGTCCAGTGGAGAAGCAGTGTTTGTTCATGGAAATGAAATCTGTTATGGAATTCACACACTCAGGTATCCAAATCCCAAAATTAACATGGGAACCAATCACAAGGAAAAATAGCAAGAAATCTGAATGTTGAGAAGCATGGAGAGCACAAGAGACCGAATGGGTGGTTATGCTTTTCTTTCCCAACCTAGTTCATCCTGTGATTCTATGATTCTGCTGCAGTGGGAAGGCCACTAAAACTTCCCTTTTTTCATTTTTTAAAGACTAAAAGTTCCTTGACTACAGTGCTCTGAATGTATGGACCCTCAGCCTATCAGAACTGCTGATCTGGCAGAGATCTGACCTTCTGTTGTCTAAAGGACAAGGAAGAAAATTTTTCATCCCAGAGAAACCTGTATTTGATTTCAAAGAGCAGCTGAGCATTGTCAACAGACCTGTATGACTTGTGCCAAAGAATCATAAGAGAGGTGGCATAATGGTTCCCCACATCATTAGTGATTTTATACATACATGATAAAGGAAATTAGACTGCTATTGTTCCAGTGCTTCAAAAAACATTGCTCATGTTGTCAGCCTGGTTTTGATCCTGGGTAGAACAACTGACAATTTACTGGTTAACTTTGTAAACATGGCTTAGGAGAAAACATAGGTCAAACTGCTTTTTAGTGGCAGTTAAAGACTATTGGATGACAAACCTGGTTCAATTAAAAAAATTTAATCAAAAAATAATGTTTAAGTACCACATTGTGATGGCACAGTTACATTGTTTTGCAGAGAGTGTTTGGTGGTGGGTTGATAGAAACCAGTTCATCCATTCCTCCCTCCCAGTGGTTCTTTGGGAACAATTCCCTGCTGAGCAGAGAGAATGGGATTTTCCCGGGCCTGGAAAGCAGCAGAAGATAAGTCTGGTAAATTCCCACAGTGTAGTGCAGGGCATATGTCTGTGGGGAATCCTTCCTCCTCAGCTCCAAACATTGCCAAGGATTTTACATCAAGATACCCCAGGGTATAATCAAACACCATCCCATAGTCATGCTGTGGAGACCTCAGAGGAAAGTAATAATTGCAGTTATAGAGCAGGGAATAAGCTTATTCTGTTAATGAACTTTGATCACAGCACACAGGCCCTTCCATTGTCAGAACCCTGAGGTGAAAGGAGCTGTCCCAGAGCTGGGATCTCCCACAGCAGCAATCCAGCCTGCAAAGGAGCAGCACATTTGGAACCACAGCCTTCTTGGAACAGTTTATGAGTGCAACAGAGCCAAGAAAGTTAATTGGCTTCTTTAAATCCAGTTGGGCTTGGCCTTTTCCTCCCACCACAAAAACTGTGCTGGGAAAGCTCTGCTGAGGTCACTGTTACACTGCAACTCTCAGTCTGGGATGGGCAGCATTCATCAGCTTTAGCCAGGGAAGAAATTGTCTAAACCAGAACTGACCCAACATTAAAAATTCATCCATCTTTGGACGCTATTCACTACTCCATGAGGAAGCAGTCCTCACTCACACAGAGCTCTTGGTCAAACTGCTTTAGTGACTCAATGGAAAACTCTGAAATAAGGCAAAGGAGCATTTTAGCCGAGCTGTTCTGTCCTTTCTTCTGTAAAATACTTCAAACACTGAAGTGACTGTAATGAAATGAAGCATATCTATTTCTGATGCAAAACACAGTTTTGCAGTATTCTTCTAAGCTTTTTTTTTCCCTCCCCAGTAAATAATTTTTTTCCCTTTATTTTGCTGGGAATTTTAGGAGGAGATGCTTTGTTGCCAGCACCTCAGAGCATCTCCATTCTTTCAATCAACATGAAGCACTTCTTAACTTGGAGTCCTGTGATCGTCCAGGGAGCAACTGTGAGATACTCAGTTGAGTTCCAGGGGTAACTACTCAAATTTTTTATTCTTTTTGCTTTTTGAACATTATTTATCTTAACTTTAAGTTCTAAATTTTTGGATGTCTTGATCATATTCAGTTCAAGAGCCTAAGAGAAGTTTGATGCTTTAGCACTGTTAATGAAAACTGGAAGGAAAATTCCTTTTGTTCCAGTTCTGGGACAGCTTGTAGGTTAATAGATACCTGAGTAATCCAAGGTGTGCATCAATTCTATATAAGAAATCTGCCTCTATCCAAGAATTCAAAAGTTAAGAAGATTTGCAACATTTTATTTAGAAGAGGAAGGAGAAAACATTGAGCTTTAGTTCTTGTGAACGTTTTAAACATTTCACACACCACAGGAGGTTTCTGATACATCTTGAGCTCTGACTTTTATTACAATATGGCTTTGGAATTGGGGATGATCAAGTCAAGTGAGTGGGCAGGGCTTGATGCATCAACACTGCGTTGGCTGTCCCCACCTCCCACAACCCCGAGCTGCATTTGGCTCATGAACTCAGCTCGGGGTGATTTTCTCCAGATAAAATCTACAGCACACCCACACTGGCTCCAAACCCCTGTGGTGTCCCTGCCCCAGTGCATCCCAGTACAGGTTTTGCCTGGAAGGAACCCACAAGCAGCCTCAGCTGCACAGATACAGCTCCTACCAGACTGCTGCCTCGTGAGTTTGATCCTCACACGGAGCACCATTAAAATGTGGGGGGTGTATCTTCTTTTCTTCGTGTTAGAGCCAGGATTAATGCATCGGAGCTGCAGTTTTTGTGTTCACTCAGATGTTTATTAATTCTTATCTATAGCACAGTCTCAGGAGTCATGAGCTCTAGCTAACAAAGTAGAAAATGGCTCTGTCTCTAACTCTTTCCAAGGTCCTTTAAGCACTATTCATCCAATAACGAGATGACACCTATATTATTTATACATTAACCCAATAATCAAAAACTCAAGGGCCACAATATGGACTTTCTAACCTAATTAGAAAAAAACACCCAAACCCATGAAGAAGAAGGTGAAAGAAGAACTCAGCCTACACCCTAAATTCTCTATCTTGATCTATATATATTACTATATACTAAAACCTTAAATTCTAAGTTTTGCACTTTGTTATATTACACGCTTCTATTCAAACTACACACCCATAATCCCCAATGCTATCACTCAATTTTGGAAGCCTGTTCTACAACCTCAGGTCAAATGTAGTGTTTGCTTGAGGGTCAGTGCCTGTCAACACAGAAAGCCTGAGATTCTCGGGGTTCCAACAGCTGCCTGTCTGCTCCTCCTCCCCAGGGAATACGAACGGGAATACGCCAACGGGAGCTGGATCCCCATCTCGGAGTGCTCCCTCACCACAGCCACGGTCTGCAACATCACAGAGGACATCTCAGCCACTGTGGCCTACAAGCTGCGTGTCAGGGCAGAGCTTGGTGACACCAGGTCACAGTGGGGCACCACAAAGGGCTTCTTCAGCCGCGCCATGAGTGCGTCCTGCTCTTAAATTGCCTCTTCTGGGTTAAATTCTCAGAGCTGGGTGTTGAGGGGTTCTCAGGTGCCTGTTTGTGCCCAGTGCACGGTACACAGAGCCCAGACATGCAGAGAGCTCACCCTGCTTCTCAGCTCCTCTCACACTGGGTTGGGGTTTTCCCTTCTCAGATCTCAGACAGGAGTTCATCCTGAGGCAGAGTCAAATTCATCTGGGCTTGAATTTCGAGGGTTTTAAAGATCAGCAAGATGATTGCAGGAATTTCCTTTTGCAGGTTGGTCATTCTTACCCTTAAATTTAAAGGTTTCTGACCAACTAGGCTTGCTGTCATTTAGTCCAAGCCATGTAGTCACCCCTAAGAGGTCCTGAATCTGACCCTAAGGAGCTTTTACTCTGGAAAACAGCCTTGTCCAGCCTTGCCTTGACTGTCCTGAAATTCCCACTCCGTGGTTCCCTCTTCCCATGGTGTCAGATCTATGAAGTAACCTCAAAGGAGGAGAGAAAACTGGAACTCACAGCATTAATTTCATCCAAGCAATGCAGGATGTTTTCACCATATCCTTCCAAGTCCTGCAAAGCCTAAAGCTCAGCTCAACCCTAGGATCATGTTGCAGCCTAAAATGAGCATACTCTTTCCAGGATTTCCCTGGAATAATTTCCTCTGTTCTCTGCCATGTAGTCAACTCCTTTCAGCAACAAAAACTGTGCTGGGAAAGCTCTGCTGAGGTCACTGTTACACTGCAGCTCTCAGTCTGGAATGGGTGGCATTCATCAGCTTTAGCCAGGGAAGAAATTGTCTAAACCAGAACTGACCTAATATTAAAACTTTGTCCGTTTTTGGAAGTTACTCACTATTTCATGAGGGAACAGTGCTCACCCACACAGAGGTCTTGGTCCAAGCAGCACCATCAGAAGTGCCACCTAAGCTGGTGAATGTGTCCCTTTGTGTGGAAGCATAGTCTAGATAGTGCTTTAGATAAAAAATCCTTCCCTTTTCCCTTTTTGTGGAGGCACAGATAGAGGCACAGACCACACTGTCAGGCAGAGACAGGGGAAGGACATCCCTGAGACTGACAGGAGCAAAAGCAGCAGCTTCTCATGGTTCACTGAAGTATTTGGCAGCTTGGTCCTGTGTCTAAGGGACCCCAAAACTGTCTTCTGACTAAGCTGTGACTGTTCAGAGGCTACAGCTTGCACTGGGATTCAGCATGAATGTGACAGATGTTTAAAAGAGAAAAAAAAGTCACTGTAAGTTCTTGTCCTGAAGCATTTTTACTGCTCTGCTGTCACACCTCTTAGGAAACCTGGCACTGAGTCTGAGAGGAGCTAAGGGATTCAAGCACAGCCCACAGGTTCTGTCAGGGGCTCACAGACAGCCAGGGCAGTAGCACAGCCCACAGCTCTTCCAGCCTGCACAGGCCCAATGTCAAAGCCACAGGGTAGAAGCACATCAAGTATGATAACACATGGAGAACACTTTGAAAAGATCTTCCTAAAGCAAACAATTTAGTCAGTCATCCTTCTTCATTTCTCAGCATTCAAATAGTTGGTGTCCATTGTGCCAGCACAGAGCTAAATAGAAATGTTCCTGTTTGTTTAGAAGCTGCATCTTGCAATGTCCTTTTGTTAATACATTAGCACAATATTTGCTTTTAACCTCCAAATGATATCAGGGGGTTTGGGGTTTTTTTTGTTTTTGTTTTTTTTAAATTTTGAGATGTGGTGCTAAGGAGATTTTCACTTTTTTTTCAGCTTCCATTTAAAAGTACAAAGTAGATTTCCAGGCCTCCCATTTGTGGCACACTCGTCATGTACATGCTTGGATTTTATGTTTTCATATAGCTCAGTATTAGTGGCAATTCACAGGATGTAAGAGCAAATTCTATTAAGAACATCTCTTCTATATGGTACTATGCATCACTCTCCTTCCTTTCTTGAAAGCAAAGAGGTTCAAATGGGTTTCAGCTACAGCAGAGTGGTAAAAAAAATGGCATAGATAAGTGTGAATAATGGCACAAATAAATAGTGCAAACATGATCTCTCTACTGCCTTGAACTTCCCAGTTCATAAATGTACAGCGCAGTTTCATCTATGCTCGATTGAGTCTCATTATTTCACTAATATTCCTCACAGCAGAAACCCAGACAAAACCAGGCTTTGAATATCAAAGTAAGCAGGAAGCAAATTGCCTAAAGATTTACTTGCATGCATTTGCAAAACCTGAAGCCACAGCAGATCATCAGCCCAAGTCTATCTAAAGCCATGCAGACACTAAAAGAAAATCAGGATTCATGTGAATTACCCTGAGGCTCATAATGTTTTTTCCTTCACCTTTGAATAACTGCCAAAATTCCCATGAAAAGCAGTGGTTTCTCATCTCCTGTTCTGTGTGTCAGAGCTGAGCTCATGCCCAGGAGCACAAGAGCTGACCTGATCTGGTGTCCCAGCTTCTGTGGCCCAGCTGGTTCTGCTGCAGTTGTTCACGTGGGACCCTCAGGCCAGGCAGCTCCTCCACTGGAGAAAATTCAAAGCCTTTCAAGTTCTGTGCAGCTCAGCTATTGCCAAATTCCCATTTGCAATACCAGCCCTGGTCCTTCTGCTGCTGAAATTCTGCTGTTGTGTTTGGACACATGGTGAGGAAGAGCAGAGAGGTTTCTGCCCCACTGAAGCAAGCAGCCGTTCTTGCAGATTAATGTTATGCCACTGGTGACAGCAGCCTCTCTCCCTCTCCTGTCTGGGCAAAAGGGGGATTTCAGGGCTGTCTCGGGGTGGTAATGGTGGTCTCTGTGTTGGCAGCTTCCCTGACCCCACCCATGCTGAGGGTGGTGGCAGATGGGCACCATGTCCTGGTGCAGCTGGCAGACATGGGACCCTCCTTCCAGTTCCGAGTGCTCTACTGGAAGAAGGGCCAGGAGAGCAGGGTGAGTTCTACCTTCAGGTTTTAGGCAATAATAGAGAGTTCCCAGAGGGATGCACCCAGAGCCTGTTTGCCAGTCCCAGCTCCTGCTGAAGGTCCTGCCTGGAGTGGGTTTGTGCCACCTCACCCTGCACACACCAGTGGGTTGCTGTGGGTTCCTCAAAGAGAAGCTTGTCTGTTCTTTCCACATTTCCTTCTCTGGGAAAAGGAATCCCCACACATACCTTAACTATAGCTAGAAACTGGAAGTCAGGAACCAAAGGGGTTTGTGCTGACTTCTTCCTCTGAACATCATCTGGTCTACTCAGACCATGGTTAAGGTGTCACATTGAGGTACTGACAAACTTTTCTGAGCCAGAAAATGCAGCATTAGTAGTCTTTCATGGATTTTTTTTTCCCTTCATTTATTCTGGCTTTCAATCTATGTAAACTTCTAGCTAGTACAACTTCCTGCAATGAGGAATTCTGCAGCCAAACTGTTGTGCAGTCCCAACCTTGATTTGGGGATGAGAGAGAGAACAATTATTCCCCATTCACTTTTCCTACCACTCTGTTCGTTTCATATTCTGTATGTTTTTCCAGGCCAAGGACTCCCAGACTACTTAGCTGTTCCCTGTGGAAGCCCTCACAGCTATTTTTGTCTTTACCAGGGTGGGCAGGGAGAAACCTGCAGAATCCAAGGTGCTGGAACACTCTCTGTTAGCACCACAAAACAAAACAAGTCTTCCCACTCCCTTGTCTCTCCAGCACCTGTTAATGTGACTATCACAGAGCTGACAATCCCATGGAACCTGAACCCTAGGTTTCTGTTTCTGATGGAAGATGCTGTGAAAATTCTCATGGAGCATAATTGGAGAAAAATTCTCATGAGCATAATTCCACATTTATCAGTGTTGAATTACATTTGCTGCTTTATTACCAGATCCTTCTGCTGTTCTTCAGAGTTGCCTGTCATCTTTACTATTGTGAAGTGGGTTTTCAGTATTATAGCAGGTATCACTTTTCATTTTTCTTCCTGATCACCTCTGCTAATACAGAGGTGCTCTTTATTACCAGATCCTTCTGCTGTTCTTCAGAGTTGCCTGTCGTCTTTACTATTGTGAAGTGGGTTTTCAGTATTATAGCAGGTATCACTTTTCATTTTTCTTCCTGATCACCTCTGCTAATACAGAGGTGCTCTTTATTACCAGATCCTTCTGCTGTTCTTCAGAGTTGCCTGTCGTCTTTACTATTGTGAAGTGGGTTTTCAGTATTATAGCAGGTATCACTTTTCATTTTTCTTCCTGATCACCTCTGCTAATACATGAGTCCCCACCACGACTTCCTGCCACTCTCAATTAGCAATTTACTCATACAAAAGTCTTTAGTCTATAAGGGGGCATCAGGAGCAGGACTGCCCACTGTGAAACCCAGCTAAATGAAATCAACCTTGTCCACGGGCTTTGTGACACCTCAAAAACAATCAATAGGTTTGTGTCCGACTGTGTTTTATGAATAAAATATTATATCTTCTTCAACATGTGATCTTAATGACCTCAACATTAATTCCAAATTTCAGAACACTTTCTACCAACTGGATCATTGCAAAAATTAGTTTTGCTGCTCAATACAAGTCCTATGCTGGGACTCTTATTATTTTTTAACTTATTTTTACATTTGACACATCTCATTTAATGTTTTTGCAAGAGGTCACCCCAGGTAGTCATGGACCTGATTTTGTCCTTGAAATGTTTTCAAACTAATGGCCATCCATATCATATTTCTGTGGAGAAGGCTATTTTGATAGTGGGAAGGACTTGCCTGCCAGGAGAGCCCTCCTGGCTTGTTGGAGTTTTCCATATGTGTGTGGAGCTGGAGGCTGATCAGGCCTTCTGTGAGAACAGGTTTGCACCTGCAGCACAGAAAGAGGAGCAGCTGGGGAGCTGCTACCCATCCTCTCGTGGCTGGGGACACTGGAAATAGCAAAGTCATTTTGCTAGCAATGAATGCAGACCTATTTCTGGCACTACAACAATGCACTGCTGACCACAGGCTGTTGAAGCTTTGCTGGAGCGTGTTACAGTCGCACACACCAAATTCACTCGCCCCTCACTAGCCCAGTCCTTCCCCTCTCTGAGCTCTCTGGCACAGCTCTCACACCCCTATTACAGCATGGTGATGATTTGGGCATCCATCACACCCAGAAAACCTCAGATCAGTCAAGGCCTCAGACTTTCCCCTCCTAGCAGGGCAGCAGGTTCTGGTCTAGTGTTGTGGCCCAACATCATCGTTGTGACTCTTTGGCTCACAGCTTCTTCCTTCCATCCCCTCCTGCCCTTCCCCAAGTGTGGGGGCTCATTCTGCACTCCACTGTGCTTTCTTGTTGTCTGCTTTCATCCTTATTTTCTTCTACTCACACAGGCCTCAGACATCCCCTGCTGCTCCCTCCTTTTCTGCCTGGACAAGAATCGTGGTGATGCTGGATTATTTTTTCTGTTTTCTCTTTTCTATATCTGTATTCTTTACACATATTTTTGGAGCTCTGTAGCCTGTTATTGCATTCCTGGCTAGTTTTCCCAGCACTTTCCCCTGCCCTGATA
>VZUI01073028.1:0-18235 GCA_013401135.1 Cettia cetti
GGGCTCCAACACCTCCCTGGGCAGCCCCTGCCAAGCCCTGAGCCCCCTTTCCATGGGGAAATTCCTGCTGCTGTCCCCCCTGAGCCTGCCCTGGCCCAGCCTGAGGCCGTTCCCTCTGCTCCTGTCCCTGTTCCTGGGAGCAGAGCCCGACCCCCCTGGCTGTCCCCTCCTGGCAGGGAGCTGTGCAGGGCCAGAAGGTTCCCCCTGAGCCTCCTCTGCTCCAGGCTGAGCCCCTTCCCAGCTCCCTCAGCCTCTCCTAGGACTTCAGACCCTTCCCCAGCTCCCTTCCTTTCCCTGGACATGCATGAGATGCACAACAAAGGGAATGAAAGCAGAGAAGATTAAGTACTTAGCAGAAGATATGCCTAACAAAATATTTAGACTAGTCAGTCATTAGCTCATAATTTAAAAAAAAAGTCCAAAGGAAAGCAAATGAAAAGTTGTCTTTCAAATAGGTATTAAAATGCTAATGTTTCATGCTTTTAATGAAGGTTCTAATAAGAGTGGAAGATGAGAGTGATTGTAACGGGTGAAATACCAGTTCCTATTTTAGCTGTCATTTTAACAACATCATTTTGTGGTTCTGTCAGCTTGTTGGAGCTCTGTTGATCCCAATGTGTTTCATTTCCTGGCTGAGTGTCTGCCTGTGCAAGGCAATATTGTTCCAGTGTGAAGTGTCTTCATCTCTGTGCAAGTGCTTGAGTTGATCTTTAATCTTTTCTACAAATGAATTTTTCAAAATTATTTTTGAATGAGCTTTTAGTGCCCGTGAAAGGTGTGAGATGCATTTATTCACATTTTTCCTCTTTTTTTTTTTTCTCTCTGAGTCATGACATGAGATGCATATCTCATTCCAAATGACAACTTTCTAGATAAAAAAAAGTCTCTCCCATTATATCTGAGGCTGGAGCAGTGCAGATCTCCCCATATTAACTATTATAACCCAGGCTATTAAATATCTCAGCACCTCACATCTGTAATGTTTCCTATGAGCTAAATAACTTTGCAAATGACTTTGCACCTTCATGAGAATTCCAGAGCCACCTTCTTCCACTCTTTCATGTCCAGCTTTAAATTTGATTTGCTTTGCATTCCTTCTCCCTTCTCCCTGGCACTGATTTCAGTCATTCTCCAGCAAAGAGTTTTGCCCATGGAAATATGAAGTGAATTTTCTATATTGTTTCAAAGGGGCAACAGGAGAAGTCCAAGGAGTTTAAAGCTGTCCTAGTAGAGTTTGGTTTTAACTGGCAAACACTGCGTTCCATATGGATAGTCTCCTGTTTCTCTGCTCAAGAGGGGACAAAAACCACAAAGAATCCCCAAAACACACTGAAAATCCTTATTTATTTAGTTAGTTACTCATAGCAGAATTTCCAGTTATTTCAGAACTGAAATTTAATACTAAATCATTTCAAAAAAGGGCATCCAGCTGCCAGCGGCCAAGGAAATAAAATGCCACTAATGGATATTACCAGGATCACATTTTAAGAAGGCTGAAATGTTATCCTTCCCTGAAATTTTCCTGTGACAGTCATACCACCTCCTTGCTGCAGTTTTGCTTTATTTTTTTTCAGTAAACAACAGTTTCTCATGCAAGAGCCATTTATCCATATTCGGAGAACAAAGAGGGGAAATTTCTATTTCTGAGAAAACGAAAACCAAGACTTCAGTAATGGAATTCCAGAATCATGGAATGGTTTGGGGTGGAAAAGACCTTAAAGCCCATCCAGGGCCACCCCTGCCATGGGCAGGGACACCTTCCACTGTCCCAGGCTGCTCCAAGCCCCATCCAGCCTGGCCTTGGACACTGCCAGGGATCCAGGGGCAGCCACAGCTGCTCTGGGCACCCTGTGCCAGGGCCTGCCCACCCTCAGGAATTTCTTCTCTATATCCCATCTAACCCTTTTCTCTGTCAGTTTGAGGCCATTCTCTTTAGTCCTGTCACCCCATCCCATATAAATTTTCTCCCTCCATCTCTTTTCTAGCTCCTTCAGGCACTGGAATCCCAAAATTGGGTCAAAGCTTTTTCTTCTCCAGGCTGAACAATCCCAGGCTTTCCTCATGCTCTCCCTGCATCAGGGAAGTGCTGTCAGTAAAAGGAAATGTAATCTTCTGTATTTAGGTTTTTAAAAAGTATCAAGATGAGAAAGTACAAAAAAAATTAGTTCTTGCCTGCGCAAGGCCAAAGGAAACAATCTCCTCTGTGATAAGGAGACCTCAATACAATTAGCTCAGGGTAGATGCCTAGCAAGCTTCCAAAAGTGATTGCAGACTCTGCATTCCATGGATCCAAACACCATCCCCGTGAGAGGCAGCAGGGAGGAGAGAACTGCAGAGCCTGGGAACAGCTTTCCCCAAGGTTGAGCCCCTGAGGAAGTTCAGGAGGCCCAGAGGAAGTGTCAGACAGCAATTTAATTTCTGGGAGTCACTTCTCCCTCAGCAGCTGGCTGCCAGGGGGTGATAACCTCTGTCAGAAGTGACAAGACAGGAACCTGCTGGCCTGGGGTTACAGGAGCTCCTTTGCTGCCTGCTTAACAAGAATCCCACAGGCAGCAGAGAATGCCAGGCTTTTATTGCACTCCAGCCTGGTCCTTGAGGAGCTTGGAGTGATGTCAGAGGAACATCTAGTTCTGTCAACTTCTTTATTGCACTCCAGCCTGGTCCTTGAGGAGCTTGGAGTGATGTCAGAGGAACGGTGCCACAGCCTAGTGTCACAACACACAGGTGGGCCCAGCACGAAGAGGGAGCAGCGGGTGATGATGTTATTTCAATTTCAATTTCAATGCTCTGTCTTCCCTATTTTATACAAACTGTGGCTGTAGGTTGGTTTTGTCTGAGTTAAACGCCTGAATTTTTACAGTTCTTGTGTTGACAGAACCTGCAAAATTCCGTGGCAAGGCTTTGAATTTCTGATGGTGTGTTGAGAAGCAGTAGGATTAGAATCCATTATTTTCGAGGAAGCTGGTGTTCCTCACTTTATCCAGAAATTAGCCATGGTCCAGGTGGGTTCAGGTAGCACTGAGTGCTTTACAAAGACCTCCCTAAGCCACAGCACTTTCTTCTTACTTATCTAAATCTGGTTTGTTTTTTTGGTTTGGTTTTTTTTTTTTTTTTTTTTTTTTTTTTTTTTTTTTTTTTTTTGTTTTTTGTTTTTTTTTTGTTTGTTTGTTTTTTTGTTTTTTTTTTTGTATGTATGTTCCCTCCTTTTTGATGCATAGTCCCTTCTTTTTGATGCATATTCCCTCATCCCTGGAATATTCCACCTGTTTCAAAATGAACACTGCTGTAGGAAAAGCCAGTTCCTAAAACCTCTCTTGAGTGCCCTGGTTCCTTCTCTTGCAGCAATTCATGTTTCTGAGAAGGGCTTCTCAAAAGGACACTGTAGCTCTGACCCAGGTCGGCCTTGCAGAGAAATAAAAAGGAACTGATTGTTTACATAAGCAAAACACCAGAAATGTTCTGTAAATTCATGTGATTTTTTAACAAATCACGTGTTTAACTTGGCCCAAAGAACTTGTTCTACCTTTGCAAACATATTAAAAGGGCATAAAGAGCTAATTTAATCCAACAAATGCACCTCCCACATGATACAAATGTGCTATTTGATTTCATGCTCATCAATTCTTGTCTGCACTGTGGTTTTCAGTGATTTGCTAAGCTCTGCCTGCTAAAATATTACTTTATACATAGATAGTCCAGATATTTATTTAGAAACTGTAAAAATAAACCTGCCACGGGTTAGTATGAATTAGCACATGAGGCTGTTGATAAGAAACCCAAAGGTACAAACAAAAGTACTTTGCTAATTGGTTGCTTTCAATCTATTGGATTAAAATATAACTTAACTTTTGAATGGTGAAGTGCTCATCTGAAAACTTGGCCTTTCTTAACAGATATTGAGAGAAAATACTCACTTCTACTTATATATGTAATTATAAAACTTATAATTCAGGTAAGTATTCTTAATATGATTATAGAGATAAAAAGATAGAAAAAACCTCTTTATTTATTGGCGTACACCAGCTGTGCTTTTTCACTGCAATTCTTACAAAGCAAATAAAAGCCAAATGCACTGAAAATGTGAAATCTTTTTTAATCTTTTGAGTCATTTCAAGTCATTATGAATGGTGCTCAGTAAACCCTGCAGACAAATGCTGAGCCCCTAATCAGTGCAGTTTCAGAGAGATGGGTCCAAACCCCATTATTTGATAAGATTAGATCCCAGAGTGCTTTCAGGGCTTTTTTTTTTTTGAGGTCTTCACGTGTCTTTGAGTCCCGTGGATCTGTAGCCACGCTATTTAAACTCCATTTTCAAGTACAATTCCCTGTTCATCCCCTCCCTCTGTCTCCCATGGCTCTGCCTCTGTATCAGTGCCTTGATCTGTCACTTCAGTAATTTTAATAAAAGGCAGCCAGACTTGCCTAATTTTATTTTCCCCCTTGAAGGCTGTGCCCCTGGCTGTGCCTTGTGCTGCTCTTTCTCACCCTCTGCCTTTCATCCTCACATTTCCCTCAGCAGTTGTGTTATTTTCACAGCCACTAAATACACTTCAGCCTGCTCAGGGGCCAGCCTGAAAGAAAACTCCCTTTCAGATCACTTTCAATGGGTGCAGAAATTTACTTTCCCAAGTAATTCAGGTGACATTTTAAGCTCATTTTGGCCGTCTCCAGCCAAACATGTGATTAAAAAGTGAAGCACACATTTTAACTCAGTTTCGTGTTGAAACTTTGGGGGATTTATTTTCAATTTCTAAATGCACGTGTAAGGAATATCACAGAGGATGCTGACTAAACATAAGTAGTTTAAAATTTCTTCTGTTTCATCAATTATGGTGCTTTGGTGGTTGTGGCTTTTGAGCTGTAACTAACAGTGACTGCTACAGAGGGCCAGGAAATACTTTGGCTTAGTCTTATGAAATGAATAGCTGCTTGGGGGAAACCGAACTTAAACTATTGCTCAAGCAAAGGAAAATTAAAAAATAAAATGAAAAATAAACCACAACGAAACCTGACCCAAACCAGTAACAAAATATTTATATTTAGTATGTGAAAGACATTCTATTTACTGGAGCAATTCCCATGTGAGGAAAGGCTGAGGGATCTAGGAATGCTCAGTTTGGAGAAGAGGAGGCTCCATGGGATCTTATCAATGATTATCAATATCTCATGGGGAAGGGCAGTGAAGAAGGTGCTGCCAGAGTACGAGGTAAAGGGCACAAATCTAAACTAAAAAAACCCAAGTCTGAACACAAGAAGCCTCTTTTACTTTGAAGGTGGTCAAACACTGACAGTTTTCACCCCCAAATTTCAATCACTTTGAACGTAGGGCATCAGTGAAAGGATCCTGATATCTGAGCTCTTTATCTCAGTTCTGCAGACAATGCCTTCTGCATGGTCACAAGGACCTGCAATTTAAAATCTGATGTAATTTGCACTAAAAATTTTGAAAAATGTGAAATTAAATGCAAGTTCCTTTATCTCCTCATGATATTGCAGAAGTGCTATAATACATTTTAAAAGTACTGGGGCAGCTACTCCCTGAGGCTTTCAATTCCACTTGGAATCACATAAAAAGAGGCGATAAAGGACACATTTGAAAAAATTACACAAAGCTTGTTTGTTGTTACTTGGGAAAAGATAAAATACACCTTAGCTGCTTCTCATTTGAATGTATTATATTCCTTTTTGTTTCCCCTCTGTAAAACATTTTTATTTTCTCCTTTTATTTCGGACCATGGATAGACAAATATTTTTCACTAGGCTACAATAAACAATATAAAAAGATTCGGTGCATTGCTTTGAAAGTGTGCAGTATAAATGTATTTCCAGGGTAGCACTGGGAAAATGGAATGAACAGGGGTCTCCCAGCTCTTTCTAAGCCAGAAGGTCAAAATAATGAGTAGAGGGAGGATACCTGGTAATAAATTTGGACAATGACCTTAAAGAGTTTCAGGTGCAATAAGGGGCAGCAGAACACAGTTTAGGAATTTTAGGCTCTATGGGGTTTCCAGACAGGAAGTAAAAGCTGTTAGTTTTTGAGAACCCAAAAATGGCCCCAGGTATGTGTGGTCAGGCTGCTCCCCAGCTCTGTCACATACCTGAGGATCTCCAATCCCCAAAATATCCATGGACACACCAGAGAACCTGTGAGAAGACAAATGTTCATCGTGGTAACAGCTCACTGCTGCTGAAAAGAGCAACACATAGAAAACAAAGGCAGCTGAATATGTAGCTTGCAAGATTTCAACACAGAATGCAAGCCTGAAGCCAAAATGTACTTAAAGAAATGTGTAATTTCAGCCAAGTGCTCCTGCAGTGCCCTTGGTCATGTTAACGACATGCAGGTTATATTTTGAGACAACGAGAGGTCAAATGGCTTAAAGAGGTAAGAGAATGAGCATATAAATTCAAATGGGCTAATCCAGGGAGAGTTTGGAGTCTGGACTCAGGGAAAACACTGAACAAGTCAGAGTTTTTGTACAAAATCTATAGGCAGTGCTCATTGTAATGCACAGGAGCTTTGCTGAATCTTTAATTTAGTGCAAAACACAAACACCTCCAGCTCACTTGACAAAATGGTACAAGGTGGTAGATTTAGTGCACACCTGTGTGGCAAAAGACTATGCAAGAGTGTGTACTTGCAAATAATTAAAACATAATTTTGGAAAAGCTTCCCATTAAAACACCTTTCCAATTCATTTACTCTCGCCATCCCTTATTCCAAGATCAATTATTCCACAATAATGTTGTGCACGGTTTTACGAGCCCAGAGCTGAATGGAGATTTAAGGGTGGGTGTTGGAGAGTTTCGAGATTATCTGTTCTTCCTCAGGCTGCAGCACTGCAGGGAAGATAAATTAAAGAAGCAGAGGCAGAAAGGAATGCAGTGTTTCAAAAGAGTAACCACCTTTATGAGGAAGCCACTCCCACATCTGGAGGCAGGACTTTGTGACTTCCTTGTATCCCTGTTCCCGCTATCTGCATCCTGCAAGTGCTTCAGGATCATCAGTTCATGGGATAAAACCTTCTCTGCAGGCCTAGAAGGTGTGCCTGTACAGAGAGACAGAGAAAAAGTGGGTAAAAACGTTTTATATTTGAATTCTCAGAGCAGATTGTGATCATCTCCAGTACAGAATACAAAGACATTGCAGATATTCATTCCCTCCTTGCACAAATGCTCCCTGCAAAAACAAACTAAAAAAAAACCCCAAAAAACCCAAACAAACTCCCAAACATGCTCTGTTTAGAACAGAAATTAATTGCAAATTGTTGTAGCAGTGTTGCTTCCATTTGCCAGCTCTAAGAATAATCGTCTTATTCTAGGGGAAAATAATTTTGGTTCTTAGTCTTTCATCTCACTCTTTCTTCCTACACAGGGCCAGCCACCTTTTTCCCCCAATCTCTTCAACTCAGCTGGAAAACAGCTCTAATATTTTTTCCTAAAAGTAGGAATATATAAACACTGCTATATACCCTCTGGGTTAGAGCAGAGATCTCCCTGGCTCAAAATCTCAGAATCACAGAATTCCAGGATGAGTCAGGCTCCAGCAGGGCCACCCCAGAGCACAGGGCACAGCAGAGTGTCCCCAGGGCTCAGGGACAGCCCCAGGGAGGAGACCCCACAGCCTCTCTGGGCTCTGCTCAGGGACACCCAGGGACACCCAGGGACACCCAGGGACACACAGGGACAGACAGGGACACACAGGGACACACAGGGACACTCAGGGACACTCAGGGACACACAGGGACACCCAGGGACACACAGGGACACACAGGGACAGACAGGGACACACAGGGACACACAGGGACACTCAGGGACACCCAGGGCTGAGGGCCCCTCTCTCTGGGGCTCCTCTCCAGGCTGAGCAGCCCCAGCTCCCTCAGCCTTTCCTGGGGATGCTCCAGGCCCTTCCTCAGCTCCAGCAGCTCCTGTCCCTGCTGTGCTGAGGATCCAGAGCTGGACAAACACTCCAGAGCTGCCTCAGGGCTGGGCAGAGGGGCAGGATCACCCCTGACCTGCTGGGAGTGCTGTCCCCAGGATCCCAGTGGCTCCTTGGCCCCCAGGACACTCTGCTGGCTCAGGAACAGCTCACTGTCCCCCAGGACTGCCAAGTGCTTCTCCACAGAGTTGGTCCCCAGCCCCTGCTGGGATAAACCTTCCCCAGCTGCAGCACCTGTGCTTGCCCCTGTCATTGGATCTTTTTGTTATTGCTGGAAATAACCTCTAGTGAATGCTTAGGGGAGCATTGGAAAACAGAGCTGGCATTCCCCAAAGCACTTTGGAGGTTTCTCAGACAAATCTGCTGCCTGGAGGGGAACAACCCTGGATAGATTTCACTTTTATGAAAGTAGGAAGTCATGACATAGCTGGTGGCAGTATAGTAAATGTGATATATCATTTAAACATGGCAGGAGCTGATTTTGTGTCACCCTGGGATGAATTAGATCTGCTGTGGAACAGGTGTCCCAGGGGGGTTGTGTGTTCTCCATTCATGGGGACATTCCAGCCTGAGCAGATGCAGCCTTGGGCAACCTGTTCAAGGTGTACAAGAGGATGTCAGGAGTTCCCTTCCAACCTAAACAGTCTGTGATTCCCCAGCCAGGAGAGTGAAATCCAAACATCCTCCTCAACACCCTGGCAAACCTCTGCTCCTGGATGTCTCACACCAGGGCTCAAGGAAGTTTTTCCACTGAGGACATTGCTGGGATCAGCTTTAAGCAGTCTGCTGGTGAACAAAATACACCCAAGAGCCAATGGCTGCGTCCTCCAAGGCCTGCACAACGAAGAGCTGAGCAGAGCCCCCCAAAAATCTGATTCCTTTTTGTTACCCTTTAGTGCTGGGGAAAGGTTTCTAGGAGTTTAACTGGAAAAGTGAAGCCTCAGGAGCCCAGGCTGCCACAGAGGCAGAAAGAGGGTTGGTTTCTGCAGAGGCTTTATATTCTCCACTTGTCCTCCAGTTACAGCACAGATTAGGTTACAGCTGGGTTTGGGAAATTAAAGCTCCAAGAGCTCAGTTTTTTACTTGATTTCGTACTTCCCACCCCCCGACGTAGATGCAGAGCTTATGCTGGGAACGCTGGGCTGAAGCCGTTGGGAAATAAGCTTAAAGAAGTGAAATTGTTCAATTTTGTTCAATTCAATTTCGTATCATTGCCAGAGACAGGAAGAGGCTGATTAGAGCTGGTGGTTTGTAGTGGTGGAAAGCCTTATGGTGCCTTTCCGTGTTACAGCCAATGTGATGATTTTAATTAAGGTTTAGGGCTTGGAAATCTGAAAGTGGCTGTTCTACAGGGCCACAGGAATAAAGGAGAGGGACAATAACATCACACCCTCTTTGTAGTCTGTTTGTGGAATATAACGAGTGTTGCTGTTAGCTGTGTGCTCAGGAACAGGGCTGGGAGATTAAGGACCACACAGTCATTCTCCTGCTGGATTCCCCCAGTCCCTCAGGGTTCTGCCAGCAGAGAACAGCTTCACCCTCCTTACAGCAGGATCAGAACCCTGAATCAGAGCCCCTGGAGTGGAGATTTAGGAAGAGGTTTAGCCTGGGATGCTGTTATATTTTCCTGGGGTGATGCTGCAATGGGAGGTCACTTGTGTTTGACCTTCCTACAGATATTTTCCCTTTTTTTTGTGGTACAACTGGAATTTGTGATTAGTGCCAAGGCCTTTTAACAGCATTTTAATGTGGATCACCAGTGTGGGAAAAGACTTGCTTTTACTGACTGATGGCTTACATATAACTTTCTGTAATCCACTGCCCAAGAAATGATGGAATAAGTTTATTCACATTAGAAAAGAAGCCAAAAGTTCATTTCCAGCAGTTTCATCATGTGCCATTAGAGTTAAATGAAAACTCTATGTCTTTAAATAAATTCTCTTTGAATCTCTAATGTTTCTTTAAAACCCAGGAGATGTAAAAACGTTCAGTGAATCCTCCCAATTCATCCCCAGTGCCCCTTTACCCAATATCAATTAGCACCAGGTGTGGTGTGTAGTTAGGGGTAAAAGGAAGGTCACAGCCCATTTCCTCACTTTCAGGATCCAACAGCATCTAGTTAAAAAAAAAAAAAGTATTTCTGAATATGGATATCATGTCTTGTGCTGCCATGTTGTAGTAGGGCTGTAAAGCTCTGATGATACTTAGCAAGAGTCTTTTTTTCTGCCTCTGAGGGGATTTCCACAACTGACGGCACAATTTTGACTCAAAAACATCAATTCTAACCTTAAATTGTCAATAAAATAAAATGTAGGATAAAGTTTTCTCCTAAATCAATAGCAACCAGTCCCACAACCCTCCACTGGGAATTTTAGCCACTTGGCTGTAGTAGAAAAAACCCATGTTTTGATCTCGAATATCCACCAAGTCATTCCTTATCACCAAAGCCTTTGCAGAAGGCTGCAATAAACCTTTAATCTTTAATTTTCTTTAATCTACTCTTAAAGCTGATCAAATTTTAAAGTGTCTTTACCTCTCCACTAATCCTCTTCCTACCCTCAGGAATTTGTAAGCACAGAGAAACAAACTGGGCTACAGAGCCTTTGTATTTCCTATTTGGTGTCATAGCCCAGATCTGCCTACCTGGACAAGAACTTTTCCCTAAATCCATGACTGGACTTACCCCAGCACTGAAGGCTTTCAGAATCTGACATACAGGGTAGGATCCTTAATCTCTAAGTTCTAAACCCCTTGCCATCGAAAATGTAGAGCCCAAAACCTTATCAATATGCTAAAATAGCCTTTGATTCATCCAATCCCTTCAGAATTCTCATGGTTGTGCTGCATCCAATTGATCCTTCTGCATTTGGCTGCTCTGATCTGATCCCATCCCATATCAATGGGGTGAATGGTAAATCTAGAAGACAACTGGAAGAGACAACAGAGATATCAGCAGAGGTGAGACAATTTCCAGAGTGCTGAGCCCCCAGGCACCCAGCAAAGGACACCCAGCACCACCCCCCATTTCAGCCCATTATGCACTGGAAGATGTGGCCAGGCTGAGGCCCCAGGAATCCTTTCCTGATGCCAGAGCATCCAGCTGTGATCAGGGCACGAAACCAAAGCTGTAATTACAGCTATGGGGGCAGCACCTACAGCAAAATGCAGCTCGAGGCAGTGGCTCCCCATGGTGACCTCTCAGCTCTCAGTGTGAGATAAGGGGAATCCAATAGAAAATGTCTTCTTCACATCCCCTTCCCTCCAATCTTAACCCTAAGCAGAGTCATGACCCAGCCTTGAATTACACCAGGGGGCTGATATCTCCAACAAAACTGGATGTTTGATAGAAACCTTTAAGAGCAGCAGCTTTCTTCCAGTCTGTGCACACTGAGCCCTGCATTAACCTCAGGGATTCCAGCCTCTTTTCACAAGAACTGCCCCAAAACACCACCTCCACACCCAGCTTGCTCCCCACTTACACTTCCCAAAACTTTTTAGCAGTGCACCCTTTTATCTCCTCTGACATAACAGAAAAGAAAAAAAAAAGAGCTAATTGTGCTTCCCTATCCCCCCAAAAAATGCAAGAAGAACATCTTTGTTAAAAAAATAATTAAAAGGTGCTAATCTCACCAAAACTTCTGTGACTGATAAAATACTCTGAATTTCTCTCAGAGAGCTACATAAAGATATAGGTAACCTCAGCTGCAAGGAATTGATGAAATGTACTCCTGACTCATTTGTCAGTGTGTTCCCTGGAAATATAAAGCCTGGAATTTCCAGCCAGGCCTTGCTTGAAACTCTGCCCTGAAAGGACCAGCATATAAGCCTACTAAACCCTTGCTTTTTATAAAGATTTTCTCTGTTCCCAGAGGAAAAAAATCCCTCAACCAGCAACTGTAATCTGTTCAGCAGAGGGGAATCAATAATGGGCAGGAAACAAAATAATAAATAACACTGTCCTGCTGGATGGGGAGAAATGGAAATAAGAGTTCTGGTGCAAATGAGGAGTGACAGAAACAAGAGAGGAGAAAACGAAACCTGCCATGTAACTCCATTTGCAAGAAAATGAGGTTTGCCTGCAACTTCGTCCTGAGAGACCAAAACATGACCAAAACACCTCTGTGAGGTGCCCAGAATAGAGTGGGTTTTCCTTAGCACAGAAACACAAATTTTCAGTAAATATTTTTTTTTTCTAGTGTCAGAACCTGGGCTGCAGTGTTATTCATTGCTACAAATTGTCTCATTGTCACTTGCATGGCAAAATTCAGAGCAGCGGTACCAGAGCGTGATGAAAAGTGTTTGGCCCCAGAAAATGCAATACTTTGTGAGGCTGACCCAGGACAGGCACTTCTTGTCCCATAAAGGCTCCATGCTTTCAGCAGTGCAAGCTGACAGGCACCTTAAAATTCAATCCTGCTCCAAGCTTTTCACTTCCCATCCCTTCTCCTTTCTCTGTTTGTGGCACTGGATGGTGCATATAACAACATGATAATGTTTATTGGAATAAATTAATGCTGATACGGTGATAATAATGCCAATTACATTTAATTCCCTTGCAAACTGTAGCTATTTCTGTGTCTTGAGCATGGTGTAGACTGGAAGGTGCTGCTCAGTGGAACAAAATATTCTGATTTTAAATTCAGGAGCCTTGCAGTCACTGTAATTAGGATTCATTATTTCTTACATCTCAGCATGTTAATGTGGTACCTTTTTATGCCCCAGACTCTGAGGGTCTCCAGCCTACCAAGGCAACACAGTTGAACAGGTTTGTCCCTTATCTCTTCTATTTTAATTATTTTTTTAAAGCAGGCCGCCATCAGAAGCTGGGATTGCCAAGGGCGGGTCTAGCTGTGCATGTCTGATTAGATTCACGTGCCCAAGAGCCTTTTTGGACCAGAGCAGAGTGGTCAGACCTCGGTGGGGTCAGGCTCCAAAAACAAGATCAGACTTCAGGCATCAGAAGCTGTGAGTGGCATCTGAGCACAGATTTTAGCTCAGTTTTCAGTATTCATATAATATTTAATACTTTTCCACAAATAAACACTGTTGTTCCATACCAGGACTCGTATCCACTTGATAAAGTTTTTCAGCAAAGGTGTGATCACTCCAAAAAACATCATGAGTATTGAAAAGATCAAAATGATAATTCACAGTGTGACAATGCTCGTTTCGGGTAATCAGTTATTACTCTTTCCCCCCAGCACACAACATGAGTCAACATTAATCCATTCTTCTGAGAAATTTGTAAATTTCTGGAAATTTTCAGAGGCTGAATACATTGACATTCCAAGATTCACACCTCCAACCTACTGACACTTCTTTCTGGGTGTAGCTCCATCTTCCTTGGCTCTCAGCATTTAAAATGATCTCTTGGATTATCAGAAATAGAGCTGACGACTTTCCCAAAGTCCAGAGTTCTCGAAGTTTGTGCTTGATTAAAAATAATAAATAAAATAAATAATAAACTAAAAATAATAATACTTCTCATTAATTTGTCTAAGGCATCATCAACCTCTCTTGCTGGGAGCAGTGAATTGCTGGAGAAGTCTCTGCCAGTAAATCTTGAAAAGTATTTCAAGTTCAAACTCATGAATTCCTCTCATATGTAGCAAAGTTAAACACCAAACTTGAGAAACTTTCTGCCAAGCATCTTCTCTGGAATGAACAGATTTTTGTGTGTGTGCAACACACCCCTGAAACTGGAGAATTATAGAAGAGGGGAGGTGGAAGAGGGGAGGTTTTCTCTATAAATAAGACAAATGTATTTGCTATAAATTTATCCTGAGAATGACCTCTTATTCTGCAATAACTAAAAAAAAAAGCCACCAAACACAAAACCATGAAGCTTCTTCTGGCTTGTGGCTGGCAACCCTCGCAGAAGTGGCTTTTGGAGCAAAAACCCTCCTTGCAAAGTTGTCCTGAGACACCCACCCGCGTGTGGGAGGCTCTGGGAAATATCCTCCCACAAGTTCTATTAGGGTTTTTTTTTCCATGGAGGAAAATCCCAGTGTCTGTTTCTGATGGAAGCTGCGCTCAAGGGTGGATTTTGAGAGGAAGCAATGAACCTGCAGTGGATGTTGGCACCTCTGGTGTCACAGCCCACCCCAGACCCTCTGGACTGGTGACCAGTTCAGCCCATTTTTTTTTTTTTATTTTTTTTTTTCTGTTCTGGGGAATTCTGCCAGTTTGATCTCAGGAACACCCCAAGGAATATTCCCTTCAGGAATGGCTGAGAGCAGGGCTGGGGACAGTGGTGATGGCAGGATTGGGAAGATGGGATCGTGGGGTGAGTACAACGGGCCCAGCATCACCAGCAACACAAAATATTGAACTGTTTTCCTTGTAAAATGGTAAAAATGTCCACATTTTGATTCCTAGCCAGGGACTGGAGCTCACGGAGACGAGAGCAGATCTCAAATCTAATTTCATTGAATGAAGAGAATTCATTTTGAATCGAGGAGCCGAGCTGAAAGCTATGACAATTTATTACTTGCTCCAAATTAATTAAACTTCAGGGAAGGAGAAAAGACCAGAAAATTGCATGTTATTGACATAATTAAAATGCATCGTTTGTTCTCCTATTTCATTTTTTTGTTTTGCTAGGAAAAAGAAAAGAAAAAAAAAAACCTTGCAAAGAAAGAAAGAAGCTCTTTGAGTGAGCAGTTAAAGTAATTAAAAGTAATAAATTCCAGTATGTTGAGATGAAGGTATAGATCACTTGTAAAGGAGGGTACACAGTGTCATTTGCTGACATTAGAGGAGATTTGGAAGCATCACCTGCTAAGTGAAAGCTGGCAAAAAGCATCAGCCAGCACAGAGATTGATTTCTCAGCAACCTCCTTCAATCTAAACACTGTTCAATACTGCAGGAAAAACACGGTCTCATTCAGAACTTTGGGAATGGACAGAGAGCAGGAAAAACATCCCTGCTGGTGTTTGGGGAAAAAATGGTGTTTGGGCAACAGACAAGTTTGGGAAATGTTAATTTACCTCACAAATATGTTGAATTTAAACCACTTGGTAGAAAAAATAGCAATCAAAATAAAATTATGCAGCAACTCATAGAGAAAGACATATTTGGGACATCAACTCTTTCTTCTTAGGGGTCAATTTAACCACAACAAGCAAGGTGAGGTCATTTAAATAAGTAAAAACACTGTAAAATGGAGGAAAAAATTGAGAAAATTCAGCACCAAAACCAGCTCCAGAGTTCTGTGCGATTGCATCTGACACCACAGGATTTGCATCTTGCTCTATCTTCCACTTTTCACCCCTTGATGTATAATTTCCTATATTTGAAATGTGCATTATCAAAAATATAGGTGGCCTTTACATTTTGGCACAATTTTCTCTATTTTCAAAGAGCTGAGTAGATGCATTTTGAAAATAGCAGGAATTTGAAGGTCACACAGCCCAAATCTCCCATCCTCTGCTGGTGGTGAGGCCTTTCCAGACAGATTCCTCAAGAAATCATCAGTGGGTGATACAAATCAGCAGACAAGAAATCATAAAAAAGCCTCAGCTACGAGCAAACCTCTTTTTCCAGGTGATTCAGCCTTAATGATGTCCACATTGTGTCTGCAAGAGGAGACTCCAGAGCAGGAAAGGCAGCAGGAATGGAAAATCAGAAGGAAAACGCTGCCACGTGGACCTCACATGGGTAAAGCCAACCAGATGTTCAGGTTTTAGTGATATTAAATTCTGTCACTGCTAAGAAATAGCAAATGAAGGGCTGAGATGGAAAGAAGATGGAAAGCTGCTGCCAGACACCCACCCAGCTGCTTTCTCTCTGCCCCTCCTCAACAGGATGGGAAAGGGAATTTCATGGGAAAGCTCAAGATGATGACAGGGAGATCACTCACCTCTTACTGTCATGGGCAAACCAGACTGGACTTGGGTAAACAAGTTAATTTATTGCCAAGGATTAACACAGTAGGATAGCGAGGAATTAAAATAAATCTAAAACAAATTTCCCTTCCCTCTCCTTCCTTCCCAGGATTGAGGAAGAGCTTTTTGCCCAGGCAGTGACCGAGCACTGGAACAGAGACCAGAGAGGCTGTGGAGTCTCCTCCCTGGGGATATTCCAGAGCCATCTGGGCACAGCTCTGTGCCCTGTGCTCTGGGATGGCCCTGCTGGAGCAGGGAGGTGGCACCAGAAGAGCCTGACCCATCCTGGGATCCTGGGATTTACTCCCAGCTGCTTTATCTCCTCCCATACGGGAAACGAGGGTGCTGGGCAGTCTGTAACCCTTCACCTCTGCTGCTTCTTCACCCACACACTCTGTCCTGCAGCAGCAGGACGCCCTTCCCAAGGGACACACTCCTTCTGGGAAGGACTTCTCCCAGCCAAAGGTCCTGCCAGACACCTGCTCCTCTGGGGGACACAGGTCCTGCCAGGACCTGCTCCTGTCCGGGCTCTACACAGGCTGCAGCTTCCCTCAGGGCACATCCCTCTGCTCCAGGCTGGGCTCCTGCAGGGGCTGCAGGTGGATCTGTGCATCCCTGGGCTCCTGCAGGGGCTGCAGGTGGAACTCTGCATCCCTGAGCTCCTCCAGGGGCTGCAGGTGGATCTGTGCATCCCTGGGCTCCTCCAGGGGCTGCAGGTGGATCTGTGCATCCCTGGGCTCCTGCAGGGGCTGCAGGTGGATCTGTGCATCCCTGGGCTCCTCCAGGGGCTGCAGGTGGATCTGTGCATCCCTGGGCTCCTGCAGGGGCTGCAGGTGGATCTGTGCATCCCTGGGCTCCTCCAGGGGCTGCAGGTGGATCTGTGCATCCCTGGGCTCCTGCAGGGGCTGCAGGTGGATCTGTGCATCCCTGGGCTCCTCCAGGGGCTGCAGGTGGATCTGTGCATCCCTGGGCTCCTGCAGGGCCTCAGGTGGATCTGTACATCCCTGGGCTCCTGCAGGGGCTGCAGGGGCACAGCTCCCTCTCCATGGGCTGTCCCATGGAATCTCAGGGGAATCTCAGCTCTGGCACCTGGAACATCTCCTGCCGCTCCTCCTGCCTTGCCCTGGGTGTCTGCAGAGCTCCTTCTTTCACATTTCACACCTCAAATAAATAATCCAGAGGTGTCCCCAGTGTCACCAGCTTTGGCCCTTGGTCATGGCTGGAATGAGCTGTGTCCATCATGGGGCATCCCTGATCTCCTCTCACAGCATCACCCCTGCAGCCCCCCAGCTGCCAAACCTTGCCATACCATCCCAAGGGAATGTCCCAGCCTGTGCCACCAGTGCCACCCTTCTCCCAGCTCTGTGCCACCAGCACCTGTGAATTTATTCTTAGTCTCAAGCTACTTCACGTTTTTTAATTGAAACCCGGCCTTGTTGACTCCATTAAAGAATCCAGACATCATTTTGGCTTAAAATACACTTCTGTCCCCCAGGACAGCAGATGAAAGTTGGAAAATGTGCATCTTAACAGATCAAACAGCAGAAGTAAATTAAAATGGAATAAGCTGCTGCTTTCTGAGCACAATGGCCATAAAGCAAATCTCACAATTAATGGCTGTTTTCCATTAGCCCTAAAGCATCCCAATAGTCAAGATAAAGCCCCACAGTGTTATGTCCGTGACATCCTTCAGCAGTTTCACACTCATTAAGTATTTCTGGACAGCACTGTGATATTATTTCAGGAGCAGGGAAGGACTGATGGAAAAGCAGCTCTGATAAAGCCACAAACTCCAAAAACATTCTCCCAAGGCCTATTACATGGTGTTTGATCCCGAATTCATCAGCAACAAGCAATCAGGAATATTGGGGGTTATTATGTTGTGGTAACTCTTACAGAATGCATTTGAATCTTTAGATCAGACTTTTCAGGGGCTAAACAAAGGCAGAGGCAAAGCACTGAGACATTTTCAGTACATTCTATTTGCATTAGTTGTCACCCAGCTCCATTTTCTGTGCAGTGCCACAGGAAAATTGCCCACACTACATCTCATTGCAGAACATAACTGCTAACAGCAAACGTAACAGGGCCTGAAAATAAGAATTTAAACCATCTCAGTAAGGAATTCCAGTCCCTGGAAGTGTTCAAGGCCAGGCTGGAGCACTCCATGGCAGGGAGTGGGGTGAGATGATCCTTGGTCCAACCTGACCTTGAGCAATTCCAGGGGTGGGGCAGCCACAGCTTCTCTGGGCAGCAATTGCTGACCATGCAGACTGAATTCAAAAGGCCTTTTTCTTTTTCTTTTTTTTCTTTTTCTTTTTCTTTTTCTTTTTTTCTTTTTCTTTTTCTTTTTCTTTTTCTTTTTCTTTTTCTTTTTCTTTTTCTTTTTCTTTTTCTTTTTCTTTTTCT
>VZUI01073034.1:0-25121 GCA_013401135.1 Cettia cetti
GGCACCGGGAACAGGGAGCGGGGAGCGGCGGCCCGGGGCTGTCAGCGCCCGCACCGTGCACCGAGCTCTCAGGGTGGAGGCACCGGGAACAGGGAACAGGGAGCGGCGGTCCGGGGCTGTCAGCGCCCGCACCGTGGCACCGAGCTCTCAGGGTCGCGGCGCCGCTCGCCGCGCCCGCGTGTTTCTGTTGTGGCTTTGGACAGGCGATTTTATTCTGATTCTTCCTAGAGCGCAACCGGGCAGATACTTGGCAGGACAGCAGGCACCTGGTGTCACACAGCACCAGAGTGGATCGTACTTGGAGCTGATTCCCTAGACCCCCTCCTCAAGTGACGTCTGCTGGACTCGGTTATGTCTCTGTGGCTTTTGTATGACCTAAACACGACAATATAATAGAACTCGGAGTTTATGCGGCTGATGGGCATGCTTGATAACAAGAAAACCCAACTTCAGTACAGCTAGTGCTTCTGCGTCCTTTGTCAGTCTCATCCTGGGCTGAGACTGGTTAGGTTTAGCTTTGAGGCTGGAAAGAAGAGATCTGGTGTAGTCTTTACACCGTGTGGCCCTGGGCAGCCCAGGTGACATTGCTGTGAAGCACTCAGAAGGGTGCTACCTTGCCTAAATGAAATACAACTGCTGAGGACACTTTCCTTACCCTGAAGTTCCTCCTGGCACACCACAGGAAAATAGATACTCCACAGACACATCATCTAGCCATATCATATGTGGTGTTATCAGCTAGTAAGATCTAGTCCCACACAGGTGGCACTTTTTTGCTGTTTAACACAGCTAGCCAAAGTGTCTTGTCCATTTTAATATTAACACACTGGCCCTTCAAAAAAAAAGAATGGAGTTCATGCTGATATACTCTTTCTGACTCCTGCTTTGAGACCAAAGAACTACTGTACAGTGCATGTGGACTATAAAATCATTGCGTGGCTTGGAACATCCTGTCAGGAGACCATATGTGCTACACATTTAAAATGAGTTTATTTTCTCTCCATATGCTTATGTAACTGCTGTTAAGGTCACTCAAACCCCTCCAAATGTGCAGGTAACCAGAATGCCCAATGATCTCACTTGAAAATTCTCTACCCTTTTGTTTTTGGTCACTTAAAGCCACTTCTTTCACAGACAACCTTCATAGGCACTTTGGAAAGCAGATGATCAAATTACTGCCCTGAAAAGTTTGCGAGCCATGCAAAAAATGAGTATGTAGTTATGCAACTCCATATTGCATAAAAAACCTGATGTAAAGACATCTCCTTCTTCATCCCAGCTAATCTTTTATTCCTGTGGTTAACACTGACTGTTGTTTCAGCGTTTATAATGATTATTATACACTTAATTAACACTGAAACATTGCTTAATATATAAAGAATGGATTGCAGTAGCCAAACATATTCTGGATAATGGGATTTATCCTATAGCCTCTTGATTTGCTATTGGAGTTCTTGATTAGTTTGGCATTCATGAAACATTTCAGAAATGAAAGGAAAATTAAATGCTGTACATATTTAGCAGTGAGTTGTAGAACAAGAACTAGAGACTTGTTCTGCTCTTCACTGCAAAACAGCATAAAATACATTTTGGAAGTCCTCTGCGTGCATTTACAATACACCCGCCCATGCCAGAGCTACCAAGGTTTTGCTCTTTCAGGGCAGAGCAATTTTTTGGTTACTCCTCAGGCTGGAGACTGCACAGAAGTTCATAAGCAAGACACTGCTGAAGCAGAGACTTGAGCTGCCTTGGCTCATTAAATGAGATCACTTAATTAAAGATGGCTTATTTTACAGCTTGCTGTGAGCTGAGTTTTGAGGCTTCCCAGGCCACAGGTAGGAGCTCATGGGCTGCATTTGAGGGATCTGTGGTATGGTGGATAGAGCACACAGCTCTGGCTTTTCTTCCCAGCTCTGCCTGGAGTCTTAACTGACTATTCCCAAGACACTGTTTCTGCCTGGATTCTCCCATTCATAAAATGAGGGCAGTTAATGCTCATCCACCCCACAGCAATCTCTCAAGGTGTAGTTTATTGATATTTTAATCATCTTTTCTTCTTTTTTTATGAGTTCTCTGCTGAGCCATCTCTAGCGACTAAACTCAGAAGGGGAAATGTTACCCTTGACCTGACATGTTAAATTTGAAGTTCCTTGTTCCTACCTGAAGGCAATAACATGCATTTGTGTAGCAGTCACAGAATGGGGATGAAGTTTGATTTAAGCAGTGTTCTCCAAGATCTTATAGTAGTTTGAGAATTTGGTACTCAAACCAAGAAGGTTTTGTATTAAAATGACTCATTTTTAATTTGGTTAATTTGAACCACTCATCCAAATGTCTATTGGCCTGAATCAATCAGTTGGATATTTTGTGCTGTATATCAGCTATTGGAAACAAATCCTTTTTTTTTTTTAGTTTAGTTTTTGGTGGCTTTTTAATTAGTAATTTTGTTAAGATATTGGATTGCTCCTATTCCCACTGAAGTCCATTGAAGTTCTTGACTTTAAGTAATTCTCAAAATTAGAATTTTTATTGATTAATAAAATTGAAAGAAGCCAGGTGTGGAAATGAAGTGTTTTCTTGCAAACAGCTCAACATGAGGCATAAAAAAATTACATTTAAAAAACATTGTTTGTTTTGAGGTGTGAAACCTGAAATCTTTAGTGACCATTGAAGCAACTGGTAGTTGTAGGTACCCTGCAGCTCAAAGAGACTTCTTTAAGTACCTCAAACTGAGCTCCTTGAATGCGCAACATCCAGATTTTTTCACTCTTTCATACATTAGAATTTGTTAGTATTCAAATGAGACTGTGGGCATGAATGAGTGAATATGGGCACATTGATTAAAAATGTAAACAAATTGATCAAATGAGTAATATTAGAACCTGTGTCTGGAAGTCCATCCCCAAGGGGAGCTTAATGCTCTGTGCTTATTAGCCAAATACCCAAGTCAGCTGTGAACACCATCCCTAAAAAATTTAACAGTCAGGAATTAAATACAGGATTATAAGCTCTTCTCAAAGAAAATTAGGCTTTGCTTTCTCAATGCTCATCTGATCCAAAACCCTTCTGCGCTTCATTTTTCTTTCTGGTGTTTCATTTTCTTACTGGTGGAGAAACTGAGGACAGATTATTATGAGAATAAAATAAAGGAAAATATGTGTGTGCCTGTACACACAAGCCCACAATGTGAGTGAGGTAAAACCTGAACAGAACAGAACTCATGCTAGGCAGTTTGTGAACCACAGGCATGGAGACTGCTCATTCACACAGCTCTTACTATTCTACACAAACAATTAAAAAATATATATTAAACCTTAGGAAAGACGAAAGAATAGTTTTACAGCACAGTCCAAAGCAAATGGGCATCTTCTATTGAAGGTCATTTTCCAGGGAACACAAATAGCTGAAGTCACATCGGCTACCAAAACATTTTGATATTGAGGAAGTGTTTAATGCAAGGAACCTGGGGAGGCAGCCCAGTGCAGGCAGCATCGTGTGCTACGTGGGGAGCACTGTCAGAAGATTGGATAAGTGGAAATCCCGCTGTGTCCTGACATGCTGGGATGACTCAGATGTGGAATGAAACAAACTGCTGCAGCATCAAAGACCTAATTTCTTCTTCTAATGGAACCATGCAAGTCCATCATGTCCTTTAATCGTGCTGTGATGAAGCAACTTCAGCAGTAGCCTTTGGTGCACATTTCTGGGCTCTGTGTCGTGTCACGACAGACTTTTGTACAAAGCAGTGGGGCAACCCTGCAGAGGATGTAAATGAGCAGAGCACAACCATAGTGCACAATATCCAGGATTCCCATACAGGTGACACATTGCTAAATGCTTTTCCTGTCCTTCTTATGCTCATGTTATGCACAGGCAGGATGCAAACATCACAGTTTTACAGCACTCAGATAATTGCTTTTTTTGCTCTCAACTTGCTGCTGCAGAAATTCTAATGTCAGAGCCCTCAAGAGACCATATGGGCAGTAAACATTCCTTATGTGTTGCATGTGCAGAAAGAACACATTTTCTTATCAGTTCACACAAAAGCAGATCATGCAGAAATTATTTTTAAAAATTACTACTATTTTCCCTGCGGTAACAGCAATAGAACAATAAGTAACAACCCCTGAATGGGTTTTCTGTGTTTTACAGTACATGGATCTTTTTTGCCTTTTTTGTCACAAGAGAAATAAAGACATTAAAATGTATGTTTCTTTTCAGAAAGCATTGTATTGATTTTATGTAACATCTGAATACTTTGTGTTGTAACTTAACATATAACCATATAATTTGTCTGTAACAAGAAATAGACCAAAAGACTTGCTCAGTGAATTGTACAAATGAGCCTTTCCTCATCAGTGATCCATGGCATAATAAAATACCCTGCTTTTTCATTTCCCCCTGTGAGGTGAAAAAGCTCACTTACAGAAGCCAGTATATTCTACTGGAAGAAAAGGTGATTAATCATAGCTTGAGCTCATACTCAAAAAGAAAAATCCCATTTGGATCCAGGCCTTTGTCCCAGGATCATTCAGTTCCATCTCTAGTTGGGAGAGAATAAGGCTTTTTTGATTAAGAACCACAAAAATGTTACTTTGTTGGAAGAAAGCTAGCAGCAGCCAATGCTGCTATTACGCCACCCCTGTTGAAGGACAAAAAGCTAATAAACAGGTTGTTCAGATATTTTCTAATAGTTGAAAATAGAAGCCGTAGCCAATAAAAGCCAGCTGAAACTTGAAAGATTCTTCCCCAAAGTAATCAGGTCATGCAGCAAAAAATGGATGCTGGTCTAAACCCGGAGTTATTACAAATTTAGTATTTCTGAAATCTTTCTGAGAAATGAGGTGTATAACAATGACAGTTCAACCAAGCCCTCAGACATGTATTTCATAAAAAACATACCTAGAGGCCAAACAAATCTTGAGAAAGGACAAAATAGGAAAGAAAGAAAGAAAAAAAAAAGAATTGCAAAAATCCATGTGGATATTCTAGTGAGCTCTTTTCTGGAAGAACAGGGATTGTGGCTGTGCAGACCATGCATACTGTAGGATACCTGGAGAATCCTGAACCAGTCTGGCAACTCTTGGGTAGTTACACCCCTTGCATATCTGCCCAGTACCAGCAGACATCTGGTAACCACACTGCCACTGGTTTCCAATCACATCCAGTGTCTCCGTGAAATAGAGACCCAAAGAATGACTTTCTCTGATAAGGGAATATGAAAATTTCCAGTCTGTTTACAGCAGTATTGCATGTAATATATGGGATATCTTCAAGCACCTCTCTTGGTAACAGCAAATGCTGCAGTGGTCTGGGAACATTGCAAATTAAACCTGCTCTAGGTGCAGTACCTGGAAACTTGAGGGAAATTCTGAGCAGGTTCTGATTGCTTCCCTTTCTGTTACTGTTCTGCCCTGCAGAAAAGGCTGCAATGGAGCAATAGCATTGCAGACTACTAAATTGTCTCACAGCCTGATTCTGGAGGAAGCTCATGATGGGCTTTTACAAAGCCAAGTGGGTTAGGTGCCTGCCTGCCACTGGAGTCCACACAGGCTCAGTGTCTGATGTGCTTCAACATCTTTGGCATTTCCACTGTCTGTATGTGCCTCTAGACTTTTGCAATTCCAGCTCTAAACTCCTATTGACCTAAATCATGGAATTAAATCTGAAGTTTTGAAAGTATGGCATTTTCAGACACTTAGAGTTATTTTGCCATAAGCAAAATGTCTCATAGTCTGTATATCAGTTATGATTTATGAGTCAACCTGACATAGTTCAAAATGCTCAAAAGCAGATGTGGCACTTAAAAAGCTTTGCAGAAACATAGCTGTGAAAGCCAAGAAGGTACAATCTCATCAACAGGCACAAACTCTAGGTGTTGTGCAGAATTTTTATTTTTGCAGAGTTTTTTAAGATCTGCTAGAAATAACTGCAAATTGAGAGCTATATTTATTTCATGTTTAATTCATGATCAATTGTATCTGTTGCTGTAAGAGTACATGGGATTATAGGAGTTTCTTCTCTTGGCTCTCCCTGGCCTCAGTGCTGGCTGCAGCATTTTCAGTGGGGACCTGATGGGTGTCAGGAGTTGTCAGATTTGGCTGTTGCCGACAGGAAGGAGCAAAGCTCAGGAGCAAAGGGGTTTTTCCTGTCAGTGACCTGCCACAAGCCCTGAACAGGTCATATCTGGGAAATGATGGTCTGATCACCTCCCACAGCCCCAACAGTCAAGCAAAGGAAAAGGTCAGGTAAGGAGGTCTTTAACTAACTACAGCTAATATATGTCAAAATTAACCTGATTTTCACACAGAGATAACTGGGAGGTCACTGGAGATCACACAGCATTGCTATTTCTGGATGCCCTTGGGGCATGCTGCAGTAACCCAAGCTAGACTGAGCAGAGCCCTGTTCACTGTATCAACATCTGGGTCAGGAGCAGAAGGAAATCCCCTCTGAGCAAGCATCAGCAGTGAAAAAAGCATCCCTGCTCCTGGTGCTTTGGCTATTCAGCAGCTAAGGAGGATCTGGTGCTATTTCTAAATGCTGACTCTGTTTTATGCAACTCAGGCAGTGCCCCATGAAATAACCACCATCTATCCCTTGACAGAGAGCAGCTTCCCAGGGCCTCTCAGCTCTTTACTGCTCCTAAATACTGTGGATTGAGGAGCAGAGAAGGTGGCCTCTCAGAGTCACTCAAAGCCCAAGGAAGGCATGGAGGTGCTCCAGGATGGATTGCCTCTGGACTCCACTGGAGGAGACAGCTGAGCTGTTGGGATAATGCAAATCGCTGTAGCTGCTCTGAGCTTTCATGCATGGAGTTCTGCCAGGGTACAAACTCTTCTGTCAACAGATTCTCAGTTAAATTTTGGTGTCCAATGCACAGTCTGCTACTGTATGGAGATTTCCTGTAGCTGACATGGCAGAGATAATGGGATGGATCTGGGTCAAGTATCAGTACTTTTCTCTATTCTTCATGTGACATGTGTATTATGGTAGTTTGGTCTCTAGTGGATCTAATTCCAGGTTTTCACCTCGGAGTTGTTGTTTCAAATCTAGTTCAGCAAGACCCTAAGAGCTGTTACCATACAAATAGCTGCCATCTGAGCTGCATCCAAAGGCATCTTTATTAGCCTCTGTAGCTTTCTTGGGAAACTGGCTTGTTCACAACACTGTCCTCACAAGGGATGCCCACACTGAGCCTTCTTCCCCTCCATGCCTCTTCACCCAAGCATTCAGCATTGACAGCTTTCTTATTTGTAAGGTCCAAAAGAAAATTTCCCGAGTATCTCCACAAAAGATCCTCTCTATGAGGCAGAGCATTGCCTGCACTGATGCTTCATGTGGCACGACTCCATCTCCTGGTAACCAGGGGGAAATAAAGCCATCTGCTGTTTGGGAGTCCCAGGATCATTCTTGGCTTTTTGCTGTTACATGGAGTGTGTGTGTGTGCCCTGGCTGTGCCAGTGACTTCCCGGAGGTGCAAATGGAAGCTGACCCCGGGGTCTGGATGCCTCCAGTGTGAGACCCTCACTGGTCAGACCAGCCTGATGTGGCCAAATCTTTCTCTGTTCCTACTCCTGTACATGAATTAGGAGTATTTAGCCCATAACTGTACAGATCTTACCTTTGATGCTTTAAGGAGGGTTGAGCCCACTCAGCAGCAAGCAGGTAGCCTGAATGCTGAAGACCTGGATTCAATTCCCTTATGATGAGACCACCATGAAATAAAGGTGCTTGGGATACCTGAAGAGGTTAGAGTATATAGCCTAGTTTCAGTGCTTAGTCTCTTCTTTCCCGTTTCCATCAATAAAAAGGGGAGACAGGTCTTTTATACTTCACAGTACTCCAATACCGTACCAGTGCAAGCCATAAAAACACACAGAAGTTCTCTTTCCATCTTCTCAAATAAAGACTTATTCATTTTGGACAAGAACATCTTATAAGACTTTAAAATATATGTAATAGACACAAATATTGATAATCATAAAAATAGAGAAACTGTGGAGAAATGGTAACTGATGCAGCAGTTCGCTACAACGATGTGAAAGGTTCCTAGAAATGGAAAAATTCCTCCTTCACAGTGATGACTCTTGCCCTTTAAAAAACAGCCAGATGAGACTCTTTCTACCCACAGGGCTCTCCTGCAGTGACAGCTACATTAACCTTTGCTGACAAGCACTTCTCTTTGCTTGTAAAATCAGCTTAGTGAGTGCAAAATTCTTCCAGACTTTAAAATGGTTACTATCAAATGGAGATACACTCCATGCAAAACAAAACATCCTTGTGCCTTCCAATTACTCCTATGTTTTTTGCTTTGAGATCACTGGGTGGGCTGATACAGGATGATATCTGGGCATCTGTCTGCTTTGGCTAATATTGCAGAAGAGATGTAAGAAAGGACACTGAGGTTTTTGCTGCATTTCTCTCCCTGGGCAGTTTTCCATGCTTATCACCACATTGTCTGGGCAATGAGCAACAAAGCAGAGGAGCAGTAATGTATGCCTGGGCTATCTGTCTGTTGCCATTAGAGAAATGCTTCAAAATTGCAGCAGGAGCCAGCCCGCTCCCTCCTGCGCACGGGCACATGCGCACACCAACGCAGGCTCCGTCCCTGACATCCTATTTCCCCCTGTTAATTCCACATCCTTCTGGATTATACATCTGAGCTCTCCCTTACGTGCGAGAAACTCCTCCTATGCAAAGGGAATTCTTCTGGGCTTGGGCAAAAGGAGAGTCTGCCAGTCTCCTCCCACCCTGTGGCAGCACCAAGCTTTGAAACTGGGTCACACGAGCTCTGCCACCTCGTCAGGGTTAAGTTTCCATATCACCTGGGGCTATTTCAAAGACTTAGCCCCATGGATTGAACTTGAATCGTGCAACATATACAGTTTTCATGCACTCAGCAGTTCTGTGATATTTGTATGGCATTTGTAATTGCTGACCAGAAATCTCCAGGACCAGGACTTTGGCATAGAATGCAAGTCAGGCTCCCAATCCAGTGCCAGCTTGTCACAAATCAGTCATGTCCTGGATATCAGCAAGGTAGAGGAATCCAGTACATCACTGAAAAGATTTTAAAAGAATGGAATGGAATGGAATGGAATGGAATAGAAATTTTAATAGATTAGAATAGAAATACAAAAAAAGGATTTGTAGGATTAAGATTTGTAGGATTTGTAGAAGGATTAAAAAATTCTGAAAATGCTTATTAATTATGATTTTTATATCTGGATAATTTTGCAGTGCAAACACAATGTATTCTCACCCTGTCTTTCCTTTAAGTGCCAACTTAAAGGAACACTCCCAACCCATGACATTTATTGCAAAACTCCTACTGAGATCTTAAGATGCAAATCTTGCTTTCAAGCCTGTCCTTTCACTGTATTTGCTGTGGCTGGAATTGCCCAGGCCAAATAATTGATTATCGAAAACTTAAAGTAAAATATTACGTTAAGTGTCAGAAGGAGCAACCTGCTGCTGCAAAAGCAGTGGGAAAGTGCTTTGCTGCAAACTCAGATGCATATCTAGTGAACTTACTTTTCTAATACCTCCCCAATTAAGTCATTCTTATTATTTGCATTATTCTGGGATGTTGGATTTGATATATCTTTGTAAAGATGCAAAGTTAACTGGCAAATCAGACCAAGAATGCTGAATTTCTAAGAAGCTAATTGCATGTACTTAGTATTATCAAGTTAAATTTTGGAACTGGCCTCATCTGCTATGTGATAAGATTTAATTGTGTCATATGGTTCATTAAGGAAGAGGTCCATGAAGTGTTGCTGAAACTAGACTGAATTTCTTTGTGAACTATGTTTATGAAAATTTGCTTACTGGGATTTAGAGGGGAAATTATTTTCTGTCTCCTGTGCACTCGCTTGAAGGACTGCCAGCATCTTGTTTAACACAGGTATAATTCCATTATTTTGACACCAAATGAGAAACAAAATTCCAATATAAATACAGCTGTGAGAAATCAGACCTTTTTTCTGCAGATCACAGAGGCACAATTTTCAGCCATGTAAGTCAATGGCAGCACAGTCCTTGACTACATTTGGGCCAGGATTGTAGCCAGGATACTTTGTCATCCAAGCTTCCATGTGAAAAGTTTTAAAATAACCTACTAAAAAGGGAAAAGATCATGGATAATACAGCCAGGGTGCATCACTCAAATGGAGTTTAGAGACAGCTCGTAAGCCAGAGCTCTAAAGCATAGCACTGTTGTTTGGATGGTGAGATCCTTGGGACTGAAAACAATTTTTTGGCTTCCTTTGCTGAGGCACTGAGGTGCTTCTTTCATTGATGGACTACTTACAGATAGGAATCCAAATTATTCCAGTGAATGGAATTAGTAAGACATTAAAGTTGTGCAAGTGTTTCTTTCTCACTATCTCTGCCCATTTAGCAACTTAGCTTTATGGCTGATGGTGATCAGCTACAGGTTCTAAGACTTCTTCCTAAAGAGCATAGCTCTCTGCTAAGGAAAAGAGACAATTTAAGTAATGTACCACACGTGTGCCTGCAGGGTACTGGTCTACTCCCCTCAGTCTGAAGTGTTTTGCTGCCACAGGGTCCCAAACCTCCTGGCTGCTCTGTGCCCATCTTTTTCAGACTTCCACACTTTCTTTATTTGCACCTAAATTGCTATGAATAATAAAACAGGGGTTCAGTTTCTACACTTTAACAGATCTATCTGACTTCTGCTTTTGTTTCAGTTTCAGCTATGAATAAAACTAATCAAGGCATGAGAAGAAGCCATGGGGTCAGAACAGTTCAGAAAAGGGTCACTAATAAACTAAAACTGTGGTCAGAATGTCTGGCTTTTAAACTCTGAAAGAGACATGAGAAGGGAAGGCAAGATTTTCCTGCTCTTAAATTCACATGCAGAAATGTTTCTAGTTTAATGTCTACAACTCTTTTGACTTAAACGATCCACAGTTTCTGGAAACAGACTAACAAATCCTGAAACTGGTATTTGGGAAGTGGTGTGATTATTATTCCAGTCTGATCCAAGATCTAAAAGAATTTCTAATTTATCATATCAAGGTTTCCTGATGAGTAGCCATGAGGGAGATTTCAAAGGTCAGGAGAAATGAAATGCAGATTTAAATTCAAATTAATCAGAGGCAGACTCCAGACTGGCTTACACGTACATGGGTAAACATTCACCGTGTACTATATATCACTCCAAAACATGGAAATGTAATCTAGAATTTCAGAGCACTGAACAAAATGTAAGCCATAGGAAAAAAGCTGTGGCTGAAGGTGAAAATCACACAGCAGAGACTGGGGAGCAACAGAGCAGGGAAATGGGTGGACATGACCCCTGAGTCTACCTGGCCAGTCCTTATCAGACACTGGGGCAGGGAAAAAGCTGCTCTGATTGATTCTATTGCTAGCCTCAAGATGGTTTTCCAGGATTGGATCCCTGACTTGCTACTTTTCTGGGATTTGTCATTTTTTCAGAATGGGAAGAGAACCTCAAGGACCTGTTGCCACAACTTTAGGAATGGCTGAGCTGTGTCACAGAGGCCACGGTGCTGACCAGGTCTGAGGCTTAGAGATTTTTATATGACAGCTGTTGAAAGATTGAAAGTTTTGGTCAAAAGTTTGTCAGGCATATGGAAGCTCTGGTAGATGTGTTTGCTTTATTTAATCCATATATTTGCCCATTAAATAATTCAGAAGATGTTGTATTAAACAGACTTCAGAGAAAAGTGATGGGAGTGCATTTGCTGAAGCAAGAGCTTGTATAATGAGACATTTCATAAAAGAAGCTGGACTTTTAAAGTCAGAATGGATTAAGGGCATGAATTCATGTGTCCCATGAGAACTTATTATAAACTCGAAGGACATTCAGAGACCTTCAGCAGGAAGCAGCTCTCACACTTGAGTTTAATTTTAGTACCATTGCAGTTGTAAATAAATTGTTTTTATAGTTGTTTCAATGTGAGTAAGAATTTTATCTGATCACCCAATTAGCAGTAGGGGGGGGTCATAAAAAATGAGAAATGTATTAGGGATGATTTTGTGCATTTCTGAACACAAAAAGCCTTGTATCTATAAAAATTTCACCTTTCTTTTAAGGTGACAAAAAAAGAGAATTTAAATTATACCAAATAAACCACTATGAAAAAGTCAAATAAGATTTTTCCCTATGTGTGACATTGTTATAACACAATCAGTTGGACACTGATAGCTACTTATGATATTCATGGCTGATTTGATATTCTCATACAGTAATAATCATATCATGATCACACTAACTACTGTATTGCCAAGGCTGCAGGGAAATGATAACCTGCCTGAAAGTAAAACCTTCAGAAGTGGTGTAAAAAGAAGAAACCCAAACTGGAAACTTTCCCATTAGTCCCAGCTGCAGGTGAGGGTCTCTTTGCCTAAACCTGGCTGTGGACACAGCCAGAGCAGTGAGGATGAGGGAGATGGGATCTCCTGCTGCCAGCACCTCAGGCTGCTCTGTCCTTTAAGATTTCCTTTTCAAAGCCTGTTTTGCAAAGCAAGCTTCAGTGTGGCTCTCCCCGTGATGCCTCAGGTAACATAGGCCCTCTCTTCCCATCCTGTTCTATTTCCCCTTTCTCCCTCATTTTCACAGAGACTTCAGCTCTCTTTTGGCCAACCCAGTTATAGGGAAACCACCTTTCTGAGTCATGGTTAAGCATAGTCAGTGACTTAAAACAAGAGAACGAGAGTCCTGCACTCAACTTTCTCCAAGATTTTTTTTTAAAAAAAGGCTGTATAAATGGTCACTCTGTTTTCATTCCTCTTTGATTTTTCTGTAGCAGAAATAAGTTCTCTCCCCTCTTTATTTTAAGAGTGCTTTTGAGCTGTTCAACATTATTCCTGCTTTGGACATGAGCTACCACTGATACAGGTGCGTGCAAGTTGTGATAGAATAGAATATTTTAGTTTGAAGGGACCTAAAATGACCACTTAGTCCATCTAGGCTATGATGTACTGCTTTTGCTCAGCTCAGGGGCAGGAGACTTTTACATCTCACCCATCAGGTGTTCCTGCTGCCTGGGAGACACTTTCCTGTGATTCTTCAGCAAGGTTTGACCTCTGGTATGTGACAGGTGAAAGACAATAACTGATCTGAGGCCTGGATCTCATTTGGTGATTCTGCTAATGAAGTAGCATGTGGACAGGCAACAGCCTTTATTAGTTGTCCATTTTTTTCCCCTGCAGCAACTGCTGTGTTTTAGGTTCACAGCAAGAGTTATGCAGGACTGTGGGATGGAGTCTGCAAAGAGAAAATATTGAGCTCGCTAAGGCACCAGTTTGCCTTCTCATCACAAGTTTTGTACTAAGTAATGATATAATTAGTTACCATAATGATTTTTATTTTAAAAATATATGATATCATTTATCAACTGCAAACTAATTTCACTTTTTCTGTCCTATGAATTTAAGATGCATGTAAGACTGATCATGCTGTAAGTGAAACCAGGTCCTATTTTTACTTAGCCAAAAGAGTATTTGCAGTATGTTAAAGCCATAGGTGCATTTCTTACTGTTCCAAGCCTTTTGCATTTCAGTTGTCAAATGCAAATATAAAAGTGCAACAAAGTGCACTTCTGAGATTTTTAAGCTTCTGGCGTGGAATTGAGTTTCTTTTTTTTTTTTAATGAAACTTTATTAAAGTTAATATTTTAATAAGCCTTAGACTTAAAGCAGTTTAATGATGTGATAAAAAAAAATCTCCCTAGTTAGCATTCTCTTTGTTTGGCTGCTGTAGATACAGATCTGTCATCTCTTGCCTTGCACAGATCTCTGGAAATACAGGGACAATATTCCTAAGATTTAAGATGAAGACCAGAGTATTTCAGCACTATCATAGTAAAGAGCAGGAGAGTGTGAAGTTATTGAAGCAACCTCTAAAGCCTTAACCCTTCTGTTTATCCCAGGGGCAGTGAAGGGAGGGGAGAGTATAGCTTAAGACGTTTTTCTCCCATCAGCAATCCCCATTCCTGGCTGGGACCATATTTCCGAGCTCATTCTGGTGAGTAAGTAATTTGTGTCTCCATACCTAGGGAGGGATGAGGCCCTGTCAGGGACGAGGCTGATAATTGGTTTCTCTTTGAGGTGCAGAGATGGGGACACCTGTTAATGAGAAAGTTGACCAAGGACACCAGCCCAGTTGACACCAACTATTTAGCAGCTGTCAGGCAGTAATGACTGCCAGCCACTCCCATCTCTCCTGGGTTTGAACAAGTAACCCAGAGACAAAGGCCTCGTATCTCATTACTGCCTCTCCCTTGAGCCAGCCCCCTCTTTTCCAGCAGATGTCTATCGCATTAGTGTCAAAATCGTGTATTTAAAAGAAGAAGTTTGCAAAGGTACATCTGTCCAGCACCTAAAAGCTCCCTCCTGCACCCAGAAAGTTCTGTCTCAGGCTGCCAGCTGACAGGGAGGTACTGCAGGGTCTATCCCCATCTTGGCTCCTACACTCCCACATCTCTTTGCCTCCTGTACTTCCAAACCAAGCCTTTATTATATTCTTATTAAGAGCATTATGTGTGGCCGTTTAAAATAGCTGGGAGACAAAGGAAGGGGCACCAAATTATAGATAGGTATAAAATCCATAAAGTTATCTGAGCTGCTCCCACTTACCCTAAGAGAGGATTCAGCTCATGCCTGTCTAACATACCTGATAACTACAGGGGCCACAAAATAATCTTCCTCTGAGGACATACATGAAAATATCAGCAGCCAAACACATTTTGGCTTCAATTTATTGGGACTCTGATCCAGATAGTATTCAGTAGTGAGCACTAGCCAAACTGTACTTACAAGCTCCAAAACAATGTGCTTTCTGGGATAGAAACAGCAATAAAATGTTACCTGAAGACACTACATGCAAAAATAGCTCTTTCATCTTCCTCTTTCCCTTCCCCCTGCTTTCAGCCTGGCAATGCTGAGCCCTGCCTACAGAAATGAACAGCTCCTGCTCTGGTAGGAATGCTGCTTCCAGCAGGTCTGGTGCTCGATAGTGGGCAGGGTCCCCTCCCAAGCCCCACGGCAGATTTTCCAGTCTGTCAGGTCAGGTAAGTGAAGTCAAGAACAAAAGCATTGCTGTGTGCAGGAAGGGGAAGGGATGGCAGCAGTGACTTGTGGCTCCCACAGCCCACCTTGCCCCTGCCCCAGCCCCTGGCAGTGAGGAGAGACCTTTGCTCACGGATTAAAGCACAGGAAGTGCTGCTGATGTTGGTGGTGAGGTGTAAGTAAGAAGAGGGTTGGCATGTCTCTCAAATCCTCTGCATATTAGTATTGCTATTACTATTAGTATTGTCGTTGTTGTTATTATTGTTATTGTTCTACAGTTTTACGGCAGTCACCTCTGTGGTCCCCAATTGCAGACACCAGGCCATGCAGGGTAACAGTGACTGCAGAAAGGCTTCCTCTCTGATCAGCAGATCTCTCAAGGATGCCAGACTTGCATCTAGAACCCTTTGCTCTGGATAATCTGTGAAAGAGCAGCAACAGCAATCCTTCTGTACAGTAAACCACGCAAGATGATGATGTGCTTAGTGATCAAGGGCTGGGAAAGGGAGGTGGAGTTCTTTTGCATCACAGATCTCACACAGATGTGGTTCTGGGAGTGGTGATGGCAGCAGATGGGCTTGAGGGGATCCCAGGTGGCCAAAGGGGCTGTCTCATGCAGGAGGATCAGGAGACTCTGATCACTACTCCCTGCTCCCTAGGCACTGTGATGGCTCCTGGGGAATATTTTTATTGCTCCCTAAGGAGTTAGGGCTAACCTAGACACATTGCCTGCCAAAGAAACTTCCACCTCTCTTTTTTGCTCTCTCTCTTTTCATTACTTGCACAGGGTTTGCATGGAAATATGCCCCCCAGTTCAGGTAGCATGAAAACTTCCTTTCTCACAGCCTCTCCTTCGCTGTTCTCTGCAGGTGCCTCAGCTGCAAAAAAACCCAGGAGTACCATGTATAGCATGGCACAGAGAAATTCACTGTGTGGGCCTATTCCTAGTCCAGAGATAGACTTATTGAAAGTAGCAGAATTAAGGTAAAGCTTTGGAAACTTTATGGGCAGACTGGGCACAGCCTTCTGCTGGTGGCAATGTGTGCTGCTCCCTTGTTGCACCAAATAATTTGCCAGCACCCTGCCATTATTTTCTGGCCTTCAGAAGGCCAGACCAGGATAAGAGAGCCATTCCAGAGGGCCCAGCTGGAAGCACCAGGAGGGTTGTTCAGTCCACTGCACATTTTAACAGGCAGGCAACCAGAGTATCTTCATCAATAGGACTGGTCCTCACGGGTGATGCTGTTGGTGATCCCAGCAATAAGGCTGACCTAAAGGACAGGGGTTAAGCTGCAGGGAGCACATGGGCGTAAGAAATTTGCTTTGATTCGCTCTGTTCAGCTGGAACTTTGGCTTCCAGAGATGTCAATTCTGGAAACTTTCCTGAGCGTTACATTCACTTCTAATGAAGGCAAAGCAGGGAGTACAACAAATAAGCTCAAATGTGCAAGCAGAACTGATCAATTAAGCCTGGTACATCCTGCATGCTATCAAAATCAATGTACATCATGGCTGAAAAGTAGTATCTGCAAAACAAAGCTGGAGTTGTACCAAAAAAAAGAGAGTTTGTTTGCTCTGGAAACGAAGAGACTAAAAATAAGATTATAAATATGGGGAACTTTGCTGCTCTGGCTGCTCGGCGCTAGAATGGTTCCCGCGTCTGACAGATTATCTCCGCGACACTAAAAATGATCAGAGCCCTAAGGCAATTAATTCCTCACTTTCAGAGTTTTACTTCTGCGGCAACAACCATTGGCACGGACAATAACGCGGGCCGCCGAGAGGGGCGGGTTTGGAGCGGCGGTAAACCACGGCCGGCAGATAATCAGAGGTGAATACAAAGGCACGGCAACCTGCTTGCTGGAGGGAAAAGCCCGAGCCAGACCAGCGCTGCTGTGACCCGCTGAGGCGTGGGAAAGACTCCATCACACTGGTGACAGAGTGCTGGAAATATAATAACAGCCAGTGCCGTGCTGGGAAAGGTCCCTCCTCACCTCACCTTGGCAATCTGACCACTCCACACCACCTGGACTTCCCCTGGGCCCCCGTGGGTGGAGAGTGGTGTTCTGCCTCCTCTTTATATTCGGATGGCACCCCTGCTGGTAATGGGATGTGGGCAGAATGCAGAGAGGCAACAGAGTCACCTGCCTCCAGGACCTACTGCGGTCACCCAGGCCAGGAAGGGGATTTCAGCACTCCAAAAGGTGTGTTGACTGAGACCACCTGTCAGGAGGTCTAAAATGACACCATCTTCCTGCTTGGTTGATGTTTGCAGAGCACATCATGCGGTCCCCAGCCCCACACCACGGAGCTGACAAGGTGTCAGTGTTCTTAGGGCATCCCCTGCCCAGCACCCAGCCTGAAGTGTCAGACCCAGCAAGGGTCACCAGTCCAAACCATGGGCTGAGAAAAATAGAGTAGAAAACCAATCTGCAACCTCCAGAGGATTTTTTACTTTCACACATGCAAGGAGAGACAAGCTGGAAGTGCTACTTTTATATCAGAAGTGCAAGTGTGATTTCCTTGAGGGCTTTCCTTCACTCAATTCAGTGTGATGGTAAGGGCCTTTTGGAAAAACATGAGACTGGCTTCAATACAAAACATCTTCAGAATTTCCAGATCCCTGATAAACCAGCAGCATAAACACCTGATCTCCAGCCTTTGCTTTGGACTTAATTGTTTTGAAAGGCAGTCACTATAAGGAGCAGAAAGTGATCCATAGCCTGAAAACCTGTGACAGCAACTTGGGGTCCACAATATCTCTGCACCAGGAGGAGCCCAAGGGGAAGGGCACTTTTTGTTGTCCCTTTTTCCAACCCAGGCCAAATTTTGTTCCATTCCATTTCAAACGCCACACAAGGCAAAGGTAGTGGGTAATGTGTCAACTCACAAGGAAAGCCCTGTGTTTTGTGTATGGCCCCACTTCATGTAACACTGTTGCAGTTCTTCCTTGGAAAGACTGATCATGGATTTTGAGTAATAAAGACATTTGTGGAGTATTAATTTTTGTGCAGAATGTACTAAAACTGGATGTTGTCACTTAAGCCGCTGTTCCTTTAAATTGCGCTGCTTGACACTATGAATTATTCAGATATCTCTATGATATATAGAAGTGGTGTCAGCATTTTAGGGCATGACTTTCTTCTCTTATCTGCTATAAAATCCCAGTGGCTTCACTGTGCTATAAAAGGCAAAATTAGGTCCTCAGCAGCATTGTTGTCTTGCAAGCAGAAAATACTATTTAACACTGAGTGAAGGGTACCAACAGGCCATGCTTTTTGTATTTGTAATTCCCTGGTGCATCAATACATCTAAAAGGTCATTTATTCATTTGGGAATGAGAAATCAGAGCGTAATGAAGATGGGGGATAGTGTAACATTGCCTATTTTCTCTGTTGCAGAATTACTCAGGTTGCATCGACCTCATGCTGCTAATACCAATGGGCTCATCTGCTTGAATAGCGAGGTGTCTGTGCTGGAGCCAGCAGTGCTGAGCCTGAGCACAGAGCTGTGCCAGGGAGAAGGAGGGTGTATGTGGAGTGGAGGAGCCCAGAATAGCCCAGGGGCTGCTGCATCCCCCAGGACACAGACGGTTCAGGGCAAACCTGTCATGCTCAGAGGCTGATTGGGCTGCAACCACTTGCCAAGAAACTGAACAATCCCTGGGAACAGTCCCTGATAATTTTTCTAGCCTTGCATTGATTTTTTTTCTCCTGTTTTTAAACCAATGATGTCAAAGATAATCCAGTTGAAACTGTTATAAATTAATTGTTAAGCATGGAATAGCATTCACTCTGCCTCCCCAAAACTGAGGGGTTGTTGGAGCTGTAAGAGAAACAGGGATAGAGGTGGCAAGGGAAAAAAAATGCATGTCATGTGAATACACTCTTGGTGAAGCCAGAGTTTAAATCACCAGTGGCTTAAATGATAGGGGTCTAAATTCGTGGAGATTCATGTGCCTTGTCAGTGGGTGGGTGCTGCACATTCAGGAAAGATGCTATAACTATAAACAAGAAAATGCTTTTGTCTGGCAAAATAACCTCCTGCAAGTGTCTCAGCCTTCAGGAACCAAGTTCTGCCCCCACATATGCAGAGCACCCCCTATGCTGTGAGCTCTGTGTGTAACTCAGGGCAGAATTTGTCCTCAGTGATGCACCCTGAAGTCAGGGTAATTGAGGGCTGCAATTCAGTGATGCAGATGTAAATTTTTAAGTTCCATTTCTCCCATCTCTCTGTTGCAACATGTGTGTAGGTATTTACAAAAGGCAAAGATGTATCAAGCATCTCTGGCCTTCTTCCCATGTTAGATAGGATGGTAAATATTTTTGGAAGGGATGTAAACCTTAATGCTTCTGGGAAGAAGCCAAGTGGTACCAGATGGCAGAGGGGAGGAAACTCACCCTATGGGCAGGTTTTTCACAGTATTCTCATCAACATCTGGTATTTGGTATTTGCCACTGGAAGAGACAATACAGGGGCCAGCACTTTGATCCAGTCTGCCTGTCTCTCTATTCCTACTTATGATTGATTTCTTACCTGTTCAGAACAAGTTCTGTCAAATTATTTTCCTGACACACACTTGAATCCAAAATCTCAGTGTCTCTCCTCTTTGGGTAGATGATGGTGGAGGATGTGACAGCTCCCCAGCACAGCTTCAGCTGATTCAAATCTTGTTAGTGGAGTTAGGAGATTTTTCTTAATACTTAAAAAACCTACTCTGATATTATATGTAGCCTTCTGACTGCACAATGAAGTTGGATGCCCATATACACTAAATTAGCAGTGAAACTTTTACTCTGGTTGTTATATATGTGTTTTGGACATGTCAATCACCTGCAGCTCCCAGGTAAGAGCAGCATTGGCTACTCCTTCTTAGGATTTAGCTTCCAGTCCTTTAACAACATAGAGATTAGGTATGAGGGGGAAAAGCCTCCATATTTAGAGTTTCACAAAATGGTTATAAACTTCCAATGAAGTTTCATTCCAATAAAATGAAAATGAAGTGGTAGTAAACACTCTGGGTGAGGGGATGTCTATGGGCTTTCTCTTTTTGGCTTAAACATACTGTGTATGCCCACTCTGTAGCTGCCACTACAAGAGATCTGACTTGGTATTGCTCCATCAGCCTTGTAAAGGTGCTGTATGGGGCAGATCTGGACCCAACACGTAAATGTGCACCTCTTGGGTGAATGCAGGACACTTTGAAAGGGACTGGAAAACAGCATTTAAGGCACATCTTGAGAACACACACCTCCCATGCCTTCCTTCAAGGAACAGCTCTTTATCTCCTCTGGTCTCCAGTTTGGATGCTGCTCTTTGTAGCAACGTTTAAAGGCTACAAAGGAGGACCTGTTTTTCTGGCAAGGCAAAGAGTTTGCTAGTTACAACCATAGTATACTTCTTGGAATATCCTGAAATCCTTTAAATGAGTTGGTGCATTGTAGAATTTTACTAGCAGTTTCAGGGCACAAAAGAAAAAGGCTTTGTGGACACAAGATGAAATCCTCTGGTAAAACATACTATTTTCATAAGGAGAGAGAATGAACTGGATGGCCCAGTTATATTGCCAGAAGCCAGCATTAAGGAGTGCTGCATAATCTTCCAAGAGACTGCATTTTCCTCATTGCTCAGCCAGATGGGCAAATGGAGGCACAAAGGCTTTTCACAGGATGGTTCAGCTGATCTGGGAAAAGAAGGAAGAATGATACAAGATGATTCTTCAGGTCGTTGCTACTTGGAAAAATGTTCTGGCTGAAAATACTGATTAATCAGGCTGGAAATGAGGTGCCTTTCTTGATAGCAGAGTTTGGAGCATTGCTCATTTTTGTTATCACACAGCTTTGTCTCACAAAAGAGAGCTACCATTGTTGCAACCTGGGCGCTGGATTTCAAAACATTAATCAAGGATTGGGCCTTGGTGCTGATTTATGGGAAAACACCAGTGCCACAGAGGATATATCCCATGTAAATGATTAATAGAGTATGTGTTCTTGAGATGGGTCCTCAGCACCTATAAACTGGATCACGGTCTGGATGCACAGGCATCAGTGTGTCTTTCCCAGGCTGCCTCAGAAAATCAAGGTCTGGGAGAGTCTCACTGGGATTAATCCTGCCCCTCTGCCCACTCCCACACCTAGGAGAGGGCTTTGGAGCCACCCCTCTCCGGGGAAGGGAGGGAAGCGGCAGCACAGCTCTGAGCTGTGGCGGCGTTTTCTGTAATACTGACGTATCCCTGTAGAGGGAATGCTTTGGTAAGACTTCAATGAGGCTGTGTATCGCTGTGTTCTATCAGGGACCAAATTCATTTTTTGCATCACCTGCTGAGTTCAGGAGTTAACATCAAGAGCATTTTTACCCAGTAGGTTGCCGATAGTTGTTTTGTTGGGATTTTTTCTAAAATTCTTATTTTGCTACAATTCGCTTTAAAATTTCATCCCTGACTGAACAGGGTGGAAATGCCCATCTGATTCAATGCAAGGGATAGGCTTTGATGCTGTCTTACATGAGCATCAAAAGCTTAAGATAACATGCATATTAAAAGTGTTTTTCACTGGCAGCTTGCAGAAGGCCCCATGGCCAGATGTAACAAGAGGGAATCCATAGCGAGTTGTTTACCAACTGCTTCTACACTTCATCTAAACAGCATGAGGAAATCACAGTGCCTTCTGAACAACACCAGAAAACAGGGTTTTTTCTCTAAAACTAAAACTATGAACTCATCAAAAACACCTCAACATTATGTACTATTCCTGTTGATTAAAGTATGCTTTGCAACACTGGGTTTGTTATTGACCATAAAACTGCACTGACCTAGTCCTTTCCCTCCAAGCTTTCAAAGCACTTAAAAATTTATCTAAACCTAGCCCTTGGTTCCACTGTGCTCATAGACCACCTGGGCCACAGACACTTTCTGATACCTCTGCTCTAGCACTGCTGAGTATCCTTTCCAAAATGAAGGGATATCCTCCCCTGCACTGAAAGGTCCACCTTGAAGGGAAGATGAGGGAACAGTACAGGTGATGATGCACAGTGTCATTTTTATTCAGGTCACAGTCACTCAGGCCATTTGCCATCTGGACACCTGGCAGCTTCAATGCCACCTCCTGAGCATACAGGCCTCTGGATGCCCAAGCACAGCAGGTCACCAGCCTTCAACAGCCACCTGGGCACCAGAACGGCAGCACTGACAGTGAACCTCTTGTGGATGGCATCAGGGTGGATCTGTGGTGTTAACATCCCCAAAAGCACAGGCATACCCACTGAGTACTGAAAGCAAGGCTTAATCATCACAGGGACTTCCTCCATGGATATTAATAATCTCCTCACTTCCTCTGAGGAGCCCCCCTGTCTGCTGAGCTCAGTTTCTGCAGAAACATCAATAATACTCAAACTTTAAAAGGCTTCACCTAGGAAAGACAACTTTTCTTCGGAAAGTGATGAAGCAAACATCAGGCGAGGCCAGCAATGAGCTGCCCAGGCCAGACACTGCCACATTGTAGCTTTACCTGTGCCTGTGACACAGCTGCGAGAGGCTTCACTCTCTTTTTGACTTTGGTCAATGATGAACAATTGCTCTGCAACGTTCCCCTGCTCTGCTCCTCCTTCCCCCGGCCACTGGCCAGGGACCTGCTAGTCAGATCAGCGCTTGGGAGGGTCTGGGAGAAGCACTTTCCTCTTCCTGTGGGGAAGGATATGATTAAGACCTTGTAAATAAAAGGTTTGGCTCAAAAAATGCCTGGGTGCCTTCTAGACACAACGCAGCCACGAGCTGTGGCTCGGGGTGGTGGGAAGCAGGAGGTGGGGCACAGTGTGATGCCATGCCATGCTGGCCATGGCCTGTCTGCCCCAGACCCCAGAGGCAGTGACCTCTTGGCACAGACACCTGCTGGTTTCCATGTCCTAAGGGCTAACTGAGGTGGCTACCTCAGGAAAGCCTGACCAGCCACAGCCAGTACTGTTCCTTCTGGAGAATTGTCACCAAGGTGGAACCCAGGTCAGAGCACATCTGTGGTTCTGGGTGGCCCCTGTTTTACCTGCTTGGAGCCAAACCCCTTGGAAGGAGCAAACAAGCCTCACCACTGGCTGTAAAATGTGATTCCCTGCTCTCTAGGGAGCTACCTTGGTGTGGGTTTGTGCTAGGAGAGAACTTTCCTCTTCACATCTTCAGGTCTGTGCTGTGTGCTACCACCTGCCAATCTCACATGAAGTGAGCCAGTGTCTAGCTCTGTCCCAAGCTCCTCTCACCCTGTTGATAATAATGGGATGGAAGGCTTCCTTGGGAGAAAAGGGACAGCAACGCCCACGGAGGGGATGAATTCCTCCAGGAGCAGGGAGGGTCTGCTGTTTTGCTTTAGTAGGGAACAGGCAGTTGTCTAGTTTGCCAAGGGAATGTCTGGGCTCAGAAACCCATCAGCATAGACTTGTGCAGAAAAACAGGAAGAAACTGCAGCTTTACCAGGATAGAGAAAGACAACATCAAAAGGCAGAAGTTGCAATCCTCCATCCCTCTCTGTTCCGATGTTCCCTCCATGCACAGGCCATATGCTCTGCATCCCACGCTCTGGCATCAGATTTGATGTCTCTTTATAGCTAGAGGGTGTCTTGACCAGCTTTCCAGTGTGGTCAGAAACCTGATGTTGCACTGGATTAACCCCGGAGTCAAGCCATTCACTCAGGTTCCTAAGGAACACAAAGCTGGCAATTCCCTGGGGCTTTTTAAGGATACTCATGCTGTGTCCTGGTGTACCTTTTGTTTTAACAGTGTGATACTGGCCAAAAAGCAGCCCATGGAGAGATATAGCCCAAGGAAAAGTGCATTAGACTGAATTTCAGGAGATGTGATGCAAAGATATAGGAAATCTGCCCAGATGTGGCCTAGGAAATTCACTTTATGGATTTTGCATGCCCTTTTCTAGGTTGTGTCCGATGTGCGCAGAAGTTGAGGCCGGCACCCCAGCCTCTTGACAGTAAGGACGACCAGAACCTGTGACGATTTTACCGAGGAATAAGCATTATCTGCGACTTCAGGTCCGTTTCCTCCCGCACCACTAAAGGAATACGCCGTTCCCAGGAGCAGAGAGGTGGCAGAGGTGCTGGGGCCAGCTCTTTCAACCTGCCGAGGCAGGAGCGACCCGCGGACAAAGGCGGCCACCCCAGGGGGAGGGTGGGCAGCGGGGCAGAGAGGCGCGGGGCCGGTGACAAAGCCCTTGGCGGGGGCGGCAGCAGCGGAGATGCTCCGGGAGATCCCGCTCCGCTCCCAGCCCAAGGCGGCCGCCCGTGGCCCCGCGCCTGGGCAGAGCGGGACCGGGGCCATTTCGGCGCCGCTTCCCCGGGCCGCCCGGCAGGCGCGTTTTCCTGCCTGTCCAACCCCACCCTTTCCCGGGATGGGGCTCTCTCCGGTACCTTTTATTTTTTTAGAGAAAACACGGGGAAACCCATCTGGGAAAAAAAAAAAATATTAAAATAAAGGCAAAAAGCGGGGTGGAAGCCCCGGGGGGGCAGCGGAGAGCCGGCACGGCCGCGGCGGGCAGGGCACGGCAGGGCACGGCGGGGAGGGCGGAGGGCGGGCGGAGGGAGGGAGGGGGGGGGGGGGGAGCGGCCCCGTCCCTTTGTACCTGCCGTTCGAAGGCGCCAGGCGGCCCCGCATTGGCTGCGGCGGCCGCGGCTCCCGTAACCCGAGCCGGCGGCGGGCGCGGCGCACCGGGGCCGGCCAGCGCCCAGCCCTGCAGCCAAGGGGCGGCTCGGCTCGGCTCGGCTCGGCTCGGCTCCCTGCGCTCCGCCGCCAGCAGCCGACTCTCCTCCGCTGCCGCTCGGCTCGGCTGGGGCAGGGCCGCGCCGCCCTGCCCGGCAGGAGGTGGGACCAAGCCGCGGCGCTGCCGCCCCCCTCCTCCCTCGCTCTCTCGCTCCCTCCCTCCCGAGGGCTGAGCCATTCCGGGAAGGCGCCGGCTCCCCCGCCGCTCCTCGGCAGCCGCCGCACCGGCATCGGCCGCCACCGCGCCGGGCTCGGCCCCACGTCGCCCCGGGGCTGCGGACGCGCGGCGGCGGCGCGGGGCTGCCGG
>VZUI01073037.1:0-89178 GCA_013401135.1 Cettia cetti
AGGGAGGGAGGGAGGAAAGGAGGGAGGAAAGGAGGGAGGAAAGGAGGGAGGAAAGGAGGGAGGAAAGGAGGGAGGAAAGAAGGAAAGAAAGAAAGGAAGAAGGAAAGGAAGACTTTTACTGTGGAGTATAAATTAGCAATGACAATTAGAGTTTGGAATGAGAGATTCCCAGAAGCCAGATCTGCTTGCTGTTGTTGTTTCTGAGAAGTGACTGATAGTGGAGGAGATGCTGGGTGAGAGAAATGCAGAGTTTGATTTCCCCCCTCCTGTTCATGCCCTCACCGTGTGGGAGATGTGCTGTGACAGCTCAGAGCTGCACTGATGTGGGTTGTACACTCCCAGTGCCTCACAGGGTGGACTGTGTTTGTGCTCTCCACAGCTGAGCTGGAGGGATACAACCAGGGAAAATGAAGAGTCAGAATGAGTAAAACAAGGGTTTGAATGAATAAAATAATGGGTTTGTATGAGCAGTACTGTGGAAGTGGGACTCAACACCCGACTAAGCATCAGCTCATCTGGAGAGTCAGGAGTTTGTTACAGAGGCTCAAAATCAGCAACAGTTCTGCACAGAGAGCTTCAGCACTGCCCAAAGGAGGGGACAAATGCAAGGGCTTTTAGGGATGTGAATTGGATCCTACCACCTAAATTCCACTCAGACTGTTGCGTTTTGTTTGGCCTCGTCACTCCAAAAACAAAGAAACAAAGAAACAAACAAACAAAACAGTAGAAAAGTGCAAATAGACAAAAGCAACGTGAAATTCAGTGAAGTGATCTGTGTGGATAAGGTATCATCTGAAGCCTCTGCAGGGACTGTAAATTGTTGACTTCTCTGTAAGACAAAGCACCTTTCCAAAAGTCTTTTTACCTTTTTTCAAAGGCTGGTGTCAGCAGCACATTTAGGTCCATTTGATTTTCCTGCACTAAATTACCATGGCAGAGGCCCAAAAAGAAATTGGGTAAAGGGCAGCAACATCATCATGAAGAGTCCATCAGGAAGTTGCCTGTATTTGTCCTTTGGGGATCTTTCTAGATTTCCTGTTTTATTTTAATTCTCTTGTTTCTAAGAAACAGTTCAAAATAAGAATGGGAAAAAACCCAAGAACATCTTGCTTGGGATTGGATGTGCCTTTGATGAGTGGAGGAAGGTTTGTACAGGAAAACTGCAGTTTTCTCTCAGAGTTCCTTGGGATGAAGAGAGTGCTTGCCAGAAATTGAGCTCCCCTCTTCACCCCAGTATTGCCACGTGTAGCCCCCAGAGCCCTGCAGGGTGACGTTGAATTTGGGCATTAAATCTGTGCTTCAGTGATTTGTGATTTTCACTTCTGATCTGTGAGAACTGGCACCTTGGGAAAACACCAGCAATTATTTCAGTTGCAATGTTCTCATACCTTTGCTGTCTTCTGAATTCATATTCTGGAAGAAAAAACTATTAATAAATACCTTTAAATACTTGTTGTCTGTAGATGTGTTGGTTATTTATTTCTCCTCTTCTCCGTGGGTTGTTCCAGTTCTCATAGAAGTGGGATAAGTTGATTTGCCTTGTAAATAATCTGTTCTGTCAATCTTTTCTTGAACCTGTGAAATGTCTAGGCTGTTTCAAGTCCAGCACAGAGTGTTCATCTCTCTTTTATTTTGGTCTGTACCAGGAAATGCCTACAGAGAATGCCTGGGCAATGGGACATGGGCTTCCAAGATAAACTACTCTCAGTGCGAGCCTATTCTGGATGACAAGGTCTGTATTTTTCCCTTCATTCTTCTCAATGACATTTCTCAGCATAAATGAATGCAAAACTAAACTTAAGGTTGATGTGCTAATTTGGGGCATCTGAGAGAGATTCCATTTCTGTCTCTGCAACAAAACCTCCCTGTGAATTGAGGCAAATCACTTATCCTCTCTCCCTATCCCCTACTCACATGGTTTTTTAAAAAGGATGCTTTATCTCGCTCTGTCCCTGATGATGTGTGTTTATGCAGATTTTTCCTAGCTTGGTTCAGAGCCTACAGCTGCTACAGTAAATGTTAGCAATAATAACAATAAGACCCAAAGCCTCTTTGGCACTAAAAAATAAGTTCAACCAGCTGATTCCACCCTGTATCTGCCCATTCTGAGGTCTCATCAACAACTGACCTTTACAGATCTCAATGTCATTACTCCTTAAGCAAATATGTCAAGGGGCAGCAACAGAAAAAATACATAAAAAGTAGACTCAGGACCCAGCTGTCTTTAAGAGATTGAACCAGTCTTGCATGATATAAGACTTAGCAGATTTAAATTAGAATATGGGGTTAAGTTCCTTCAGAAGGGCTGTGAGGAATTATGCAAATGCCTTTTCTTTCCAGATGTCTCAGAGACATCATAGACATTCACCCTCACACAGTTTAAGCCTTCAAGCCCTTCATACCCTTCCTCTTCCTCCTGTGTTGAGTGCTGTGGTGGGGCACAACCCCACAAAGGCTTTGTGCTGTCTCTGCCACGAGTGTTTTTTCCCTCAAGGAGCCAGGTGGAGCCCAGCAGCTCAGACTGGTTTGTTTAGGGGTTCATTCAGCTCATTCTCTCCTTGTAGCTGTGCCGTGCCAGGGTCAGAGAGGAGGAAGATGGGATCCCACATTTAGTACTCAGGGACTCTCTGGAGTGCTGCTGCCCCCCAAAGAGCCAGGATGTGCTTTGGCTGTGGTGCACCCGTGCTGTAAAATCCCCGTGCTTGGTCACTGTGGGTTGTCACCAGTGGATCAGAAAACAAATAACAGCACACCAGCTGCTGAGGAGGACCTGTTCTTACCCCCTGGCTGATTTAATCCCCTCTCCTTTTCCTAGAGGCTCCCAGGATGTAAGAGAAGTTGTGCCAGTACCTGACTGCCACCCAGAGGGACATTCAAGCTGTTCTAGCATGGTGGAGAGGCTCCCATGGCAATTTAGGCCAACCTGAGCTGGGGCCACCCCAGTGCAGCCCCTCCTTACAATTCATTCCCACTTCAAATGAAAAACTAACTTGCTGCTGGGTCATGTTTTTGGATGAATCAGGTCCCTAAACCATCTCAGTGCATTGTTGCAGGAGTGCTGGGGCCAGCACAAGCTGGGAAACTGGGAGGAACAGACTGACCATGTCTTAAAAGTGGGCAGGAGAGGGGATGTGGAGCAGCCAGAGCTGATTTGGAGAATGGGGAGCAGAGCTGGGCAAAGACTCGGTGTCTGTGATGTGTTTTAGGTGGAACAGGAGAGCTGAGCTGGGAGCAGGGAGCTGCACCCACTCAGGAAAACGCTGCTGCATTTTAATAACACTCATTATGTGTTTGCATGGCTGCCAGCAGTGGCTGGCTGTGCACAAGCAAATGCAGAGGGGTTTTATTGGAAGGGGCTGGAGAAGTGTTGTGACTAGAGAACAGGATTATTCCCTTTACTCTGTTTTTGCTTTTGAAAACTTTGCAGCTATGGTGATAGCTTAAAACTCCTTAAATAGCATGTTTCTTAAACAGATGAAAGTGCAGATGTTCCTCCACCCTTGCTTACAGAGGCTTAAAAACTCATTTATTAGATCTTTAAAGATTTGTGACAAGCTTTGCAAATATTAATATTTGTGAATTTTTTTGAAATCTCTCATAATGCTCAGTGTTACAGATGAATACTTTGTGATCTCAAAAAAGATGGAAAAAAGGAACAATCCCCACATATTTGCTCCATTTTGATTCAAGGTGAGATTCAGGCACACAAGTGGGTGTATTGTTATTTATTGAGTTTAGCAGATGCTAAACATCAGCCGGGGAGTAATGCCCTCTGATTTGTGTTTATTTTTAATTGAAAAAACCAACACTGCTTTAAAGCTTGACCACTCACAGGCAGAGTAATAAAGAATTACATGGTTTTAATTCAGTGATTGATAACAGGGGATAGGAACAGGACTGTGCAACATCAATCCCATGCTTTATGACAGATTTTTGGTAAAGTAGTAATAGAAATTTTAGGTTTTTTTCAGCTGTGGGTCAGTCTTAGGGGGGCATCATCACACATTCACTGGGTTGTATTGAGACTGCGTGAGACCTGTGGCAGTAGCTGATAAAACTCTGCTCTGGGACTGATTTGCTGCTCTGACTGAGATTTAGTTCCTTAAATGTAGTTGTGTGGTGTAGTTTGAAATGTCCCAGAGTCTCTATGCATCTGGCTGGTGACTGTCCTTTGGAATACCTGTGTCCTTCATGTCCAGAGAAGGGAGCAGAGCTGGGGAAGGCTCTGGAGCACCAGGAGCAGCTGAGGGGGCTGGGAAAGGGGCTCAGCCTGGAGAAAAGGAGGCTCAGGAGGAACCTTCTGGCTCTGCACAACTCCCTGACAAGAGGGGACAGCCAGGTGGGATCAGGCTCTGCTCTCAGGGAACAGGGACCAGAGGAGAGGAAACGGCCTCAGGCTGGTCTAGGGGAAGTTTAGATTGGATATTAGTGGAAATTTCTTCACTGAAAGGGTTTTCAGACATTGGAACAGGATGCCCAGGACAGTGGTGGAGTCACCATCCCTGAAAGTGTTCACAGAACATATGGATGTGTCACCTGGGGATAGACAGGGTTTAGTGGTGGACACAGTGGTGCTGAGGGAATGGTTGGAGTCAATGATCTTAGAGGTCTTTTCCAACCTTAAAAATTCTGATTCAGCAGCAGCCATGGAGGTCAGTCACCAGGAGCAGCTGGGAATCACAAGTGTCCCCAGTGTGCCTCAGGGGGCACAAGTTGCCTGTATGCACAACTGCTTCTAACCCATGCCTTGGGTGGGTGCCCAAGTGTTGGTGTCCTCATGTCAGACTGAATCTCACCCTCTGAACAAATAGTTGGCCCCTCCTCCAGGCACAGGAGCAAGATACAGAAATAATTTGGATCCAGCTGGCTGTTTGGTGGCACAATGTGTTACAAATGGAAAGATTCTCCTCAGCCTCCAAGCTCCTGTGTTGGAACGGCCTTCTCTGCATCCGACACAAATCTCTGCTCTTCTTAGAAGAAAAGTGAACGTCTCAGGCAGAAAAAGATACATCTTAGCCTCCAAAAAGAGCTGTAAATCAGGAACCTTGGTGTTGTGGTCTGTGGCAGCTGGATGTGAATTTGCTTCTGCTGATGTTTTGAGGTGGCTTCAAGCTGAGTAGCTGAGTTAGCACCACGCTGGGCTCAGACTAATGTATCCTGCGTAGGAGCACGGTCACATCACCCACAGCAGCTCCCAGCTGGCTCAGAACGGGAAAGCAGTGAGCTCAGAGTCATCTGGGATGACAAAGATCCTTCCCAGTTGCTTCTGAAAACCTTTGGAGAGGTGTCCTTAAGCTGTGGTGGTGCTGAGATCATCCTGGCACCAGGAGGAAATTGGAAGTGACTGACTGGCAATGGCGTGTGGAGCCTCCCAGGGAGACATGAGCTGTAAACACTGGCAGGACCTGTCAGTAAGTTCTGTTAGAGGAAGCAAGATCCTTGTCAGATGCTCTGAGTGCTGCTATTAGGTGGTTATTGATTCAAATCACTCTCTGAATTGTTTGGGACAGGTAAAGCAGTCACATTGTAGCTGAAGCAAGGGGAAAAGTGCCCTAGAGAGAAGCACTCAGTCATTAGCCTGCAGCCTGCCTGTGGGGAGCCCGCTGTGCCTTAGGTGTACAAGGCCAGTGCAGGGAAGGACGTTGTGCTGTCATTCCTCAGTTTACCTGCTTGAAGCTCCTCTGCCCTGCCTGGTGTAACATGATTGTCATGTCTAATGTCATGGAATGTGATTGCAGGGGTGTGACCTGCTGTCAGGGGGTAAAACCATCTCTGGATTCCCCATCCCTGGATTCCTCATCCCTGGAAGTGTTCCAGGTCAGGCTGGACCGGGTTAGGGGCTCTGAGCATGGTCTAGTAGCTGGCATTCTGACCATGGCAGGAGTCATCATTAAGGTCCCTTCTGACCCAAACCATTCCAGGATTCTATGATCTCCTTCTCTAGCTCATTTCTAATCTAGCAGCCCCCCTCCTAAGCCTGAACAGAATTTAAATCTTTGTTTTAGTGAAGTGAAGCATCTTCCTAAGGAGCAGGAGGATATTGGGTAACAGGAGAAGGTTGTTGACATTTTAAATGTAGCAGTGTCCAAGAGGGTGAGCCAGGAAAGAACTGTGCCAGCATTTTACATGAGCTGAGCTTTGGGGAACAAACACATGATTTCCTGGGCACGTGCTTTTCAGCCCTGAAGGTGTTGCCTCCCATTCCAGCAGAGATGCAGATTGCATGTAGGCTGGTGGAAAGTGATCTTGCCACCCTGTCAGCTTAGTTTTCCATAAAGCACCAAGGCAGTTCTTGTTTCTATGATATTTGAATTTGCCTTCAGGAAACCTTGTTAGTGTCAGAAGCAGAAAATATGAAAGTCGTGCCTGTTCTTCCTTCAGCTTCAGTGCATCAGACAGGAGTTAATAATTTTATTTTTCCAACTAATCTTCTCATGTTTTGAACCACACCTTCTTAAAACTTGAGTGAAGTTAAATCAGTGGTCAGGAGCCAAAGGAGGGTGAGACTTAAAGAGCAGGAACCTTGTGCTGGAAAAACACAAGGTTTGCCATCTTCCAGGAGATTCCTAGCACTAAATGAGCAATTCTGAAAAGTCAGATGGGTTTGGGGTTTGACAGTGCTGAGAGAAGCAGTGAGTTGGATTCAATGATCCTTTTGGATCCCTTGAGATGTTCTGTGATCCTCTGGCTCTTTGAATTAAGCAGGAGAGTCAATGAGCCCTGCAGTTTGCCAGGGCATTGTTGAATAAAACAGCATTGCATAGGTAGGCACATCAGGTCAAGTGAGTTTTCTTTCCCTTCAGGTGTCCTGGACTGAAGGATAAATAAAACACAGTATGGAATTTGCATTCTGTAGCTTCCTTTTGTTGCTTTTTTTCTTTTCACCTCCAGGCAATTCAGAAAATGGGCCTGTGGATGGGGAAGTTTATTTTAGGGGATTTTATAATAGACTTAAAAATACTCAGCGTGGTTGAGTTCTGTCCAGAAACAGCACATCACTCTGTGAGCTGAAGATACAGGCAGGTTTCATCACAAAAATGATTCCCAGAGAGCTCCCTGGCTCTCTGGCAAAGTGCTGGAAGATGCTTATCTTCACAGAACAATGGAACAGATTAACTACAGCTGGTGGTTGTAGTTTCAGCCAAACATTCATTCACTGACAAATTCTTTTCACTGGAGTAAAATGTTCAGGGAAATTGCTAGGGGAGAAAAATGAGAAAAAGGAAATTCAAAAAAAAGAAATTCAACCAAATTTTTTTAAAAAATTATCCATTTGTAGGATTTTCCTTTCATATTTTTATCACAAGGGAGGAAATGTAGGTGGTTGGTTTTAAGAGCCTTGTTCTTCTGAAGGAGGGCAACATCCCAACGTGGGGAAAGATCTGCTTAACTTGAAAAGAAATAAATGACAAAACTAATAAGTATATTTTTCAGGGGCATTTTGTCTTCCAGTAGCAAACCTCTTCTTAGCCACCTTCAGTATTTATCTGAATAGTGTCTGTCTGCTTCTTCCAGCCAGGCAAAGAGAGGAGATGCTTCTCCTTTTTCCAAAGCCAACAGCAGCCCACCAATAAAGATCTTTCTGCAAGATCAGATTTTGGTCACTAAGTCCCTAAATTCACTGACTTAGATGGGAGAACTTCTGTACTTACTTTTTTGTCTACAGGATCAAGAACCTACCAACAATCTCCCCCACATCCTAGGAAACAGACACTAATAGAGGAAATGTCACCACATATTTGGGTCGCTGCTAAAACCAGCAGGATTCCTGGTTTGTCAGGCTCTCCCCGAATTGAAGAGACACCACCAGGTTCCAGCTCTTTTATTCTGCATTGGTTCTGCCCTGGATTTGAAGGATAAAAATCATAGCCTGCAAGGAATGTCCCTCAGAGGAAAATCTGCCTGTTTGGGAAGGGCTTGTTATTTATTCTTACTGACATTTTTGTGTGAAAACCAAGCCATTTGAGTAGAAAAATGGCATAACCTGGCTCATTAAGACCATGCTGTTTCCTAAGAAAATAATGTTTTATAACTTTTGAAACTCTGAGAAGATGTGTCTTTGGTAGGTTTGTTGCCTAAAATGACAAAGGTTTAAAATAAGAAAACATGAGGAAATGGAGAAAAAAAAAGGGAAAAGCAGGGGCAAAATAACTTTTTTTGCAGATATTTGTAAGAAACTATGGACTAAAATGACACCAAGCCTGTACTTGTGTGCCTGGGCAATGTGTTTGCCTTACCCAGAGGCATCATCCCTGGGACTGTTATGTCATTGTAAAGTTGAGAAAAGTAATAACTGTTTTCTGAAGTGCTAAACTGTTCCTGAATGCCAGTGCTTGGAGCTGATTCTGATTTAATCCTGTTATCTCTTTACCTCCAGAGGAAGTATGCTCTCCATTACAAGATTGCTCTCATCATAAACTACCTGGGGCACTGTATTTCAGTAGGGGCCCTTATAGTTGCCTTTATGCTTTTCTTGTGCTTGAGGTGAGTAATGTGTTTGCATGTTTCTAACTCGGTTGGGTGAGGCTTTTTTGGGTTGCTCCAGCCTTCTCAGGACTCTGTCCAGGTCGTGGATGGTCCTGGAAATGGCTTTTATGTTCCTGAGCACCGTGGTTTTGCTGATTAATGTGCTGGATGAGCTCCTCCTGAGCATAGGAGCTAAAGCCTCTTTGGATTCAGGGAAGGAACTGAACATGATTTATTGATGCAGCAAAAAAAAATTTCAGTGAGCAGTGTTTTTCATTAAGGGAGACCAGGATCTGAGTGTGTCGAGTTACAAGTTTTGGGGGCAAGTTTTGTTTTCTCACAAGGGAGAACATGATAATGTCTTGCATTCCCTGACAGGTAAAACACAGATCTAAACCAAAGGAGACAGAACAAAATCCTTCCATTTTGCTTTGGGTTAATTTTGGGTTTTCTTTCATTAAAGGGCTTAGAAGTTTTCTTAAATAAAAAGAGGAATATCATTAAAGGAGCTTAATCCCCAGCAGTGCTCATGAAATGATGGATGCAAATCAAGGAGACTGCACAGAAACCCTTCCCTGATCTGGCCAGGGTGCAGAAGGGAGTTTGGCAAATGACTGTCAGTGAAAGCAGAGTTAGGGCTACAGGGAAGAGAAAGGATAGAAGGAAAGGCAAAGTAGTACATAACAAGTAGATGTGGATCAGTCATCATGTGTATGTCCACAGCCTGAATTACAGGAATATATTTTCATAGGATTGGCCTGGTGGGTTAATAATGTATTATTTCTTGGGTTCCATCACTGGCATTTCTGTATAATTTGTGCTGTATTGTCCAGGAGACTTCAACCTCAAAACCAGCTCCACTGAGTGCTGTGCAATGATAATCCTTAAGAAAAACTTTGTCCTAATAGCAGAGGATAAATTGTGGGTGGAGGACATCCTCTCCCTGCTCAGGATTACAACAGAATGATTGACAGAGCAAGAATTACTGTTTTCCTGGAGTGGAGCATCCCTAAAGTCTGAGCTAAGTCCTCTGAGCATTCCTAACAAGGCCTTTTCTAATAAAAATAGGAATCTTTTTGCACTCCAGCATTTATGAACAGAATAATCTATGCTAAACAAAAAAAAACAAAACCAAAACACCTTAAAACATTAAATGGGAACTTCTATGATGCATCAATTTAAACTTCCATTTCAAGCCCTCTGCAGTACTTATAAAGCTAATTCCCACAGTGCTTGGAGACCTGAATTAATTTGCACTGAATAAAGGATGCAAATTATTCATTGAAGTAACTGTGTTCCCTGCTTTTATGCTCAATCTTTTATAAATGCCTGAGTAAATAACACAAAAACAATTAGGTAGGATGGTATAAATGTATCCAGCTTCAAACACGGAGGTGGCCCAGCTGAATTCTTCTGAATTGTTCTTCTGTTATTTAAACTTTAAGGTTTAAATTTTGCAGTCAGCTTCAACATTAAAAACAACTGAGTAGTGGCAATTAAATACTTTCCTGTACATGCTGCAAATTAAGGTAGTCCATCTTTTCAAGTTCACATTGTGTCATGCAAAACGTGTCCAGTGTGCAGCCGGAGTTAACCAGCATGAGATTCCTCAGGGTCTGTTGATACATATCCATTTTCCAAAGTTCTAGAGGTGTGCCACTGAAGGCAACCCAAATTCATATTTCATTGCAGATTGTCCCAACCCAAATTTTGGGTTATGGACATCTTCATCACATTTACCTCTATAAAGTGTCCCAAGAACAAATCAGTTTTGATAATCAATTTCTATTATCTGGGGCTTTTGTTGTTGTTGTTGTTGTTGTTGTTGTTTTATTTTGGATGAAAGTATGATGGAATTGGGTGAAAAGAGAGAATTTAGGTCATTCCTGGCCAAAAAAATACAATCTGATAGCTCCTCATCTTGACCTAAAGTAGAAATCTGCCAGTTCCTTATTCCTGCCCTACTCCATCCATCTACCTCACTCCATGACTGAGGATGAAAATAGAGGAGACCTGCAGAAGATTCAAGTTTTACATCTGCTCCCAATTTTTATGCTTCTCTCCCATGACCTGCTCAATTTTCCTTTGCTCTGTCAGTGCAGGTGGGTCCCAAAGGCAGCCCTGTCTCAAGGGGGAGGCTGGAGCACACCTGCCCTGCTGCTGGCAGGGCTTTGGGATCTCTCACTCCTGGGGTTTTAGTAGGAGCAGGTGAAATATTTGGCTGGCACGGCAAAAGGTGTTGCTGTGGTGTTCAGCTGGTCAGGAGGGTGTTCTGCTTTTGGAAATGAGCTTCACCATCACTGGTGCTCTCCCAACCCAGTAGGACTTAGTCCTCCAAATTAGTCCTCAGTTGTGCTGAAGAGGGAAGGGGGAAGGAACTGGATCTCGACCCTGCTTTCCCAAATTTATCCTGTCACCTTGTACCCAGCTTCATTCTTCCTTGATTCTTTAAGCAATTTCATCCTTCATTCACAACCCACCCTCCACTTAGCAGAAAAGTCCTACTGCCCTGAGCACTGAGGAATCACACACATGTTTTAAGGGTCAGGAATCTCAGATGTAGCAGCAGGTGATGAAATCATCTGCCATTTGTGTCCATGAGGCCCCAACACAACTGGAGGGGATGAGAGCTCAGCCAGGGCCCCCTTTTCCTGCCAAGAGCCATTTTAGCCTTGTTTTCTTTCTGTCACATCTGAACCTGTGCAATGGCAAACAAACCAGTAAACATTTCATTTAGCAGTAAGCATTTAATTTAATAATAAATGAAGGAGAGGGCTTGATTGTTGCTGGCTGAATGCCAGTGAGTCGCTGAGGCAGCTCCTGAAGCTCCAGGTCAACATCAGTTTCTCAAGGTTTACATGTAGGTCGTCTTAAAATTGGGAGAGGAGTGCTGTCTGTACCATGGAAAACCAAACCAAAAGGAATACACCAAGAAGGAAACACAAAGAATTTGTGCACAAAGTGTGCTGTAGAGGTGGATTAATCTCCAATGCAGGCCTGGAGAGGTTTGCTCAGGGCACTTCCCTTGGCGTTGTTGAATGGATCTGCACTGCTGGGATTCTCACAGTCTGTCTGTGCTCATTAACAGTCAAGGTTTGTTCCCTCCTTCAGGTGCACACAGGCAGCTCCCACTGACTCAGCCTCATCATCTCACTGAATCACAATCTCACACTGCTGAAGCAGAAATTTTCCAAAGGAGGAATCCTGCTATCAGCAATATCAATCAACCTGAAGAAAAAGAAAATAATAATAAAAAAAAACCCCCAAAGGATTAAAATACTTCTTTTGAATCACATCTTTTGTTTGCTGTTGCTGATAATGCAGAAACCCAAATTGCTTTGTCCTGGATTTTCCCTTGTCACTGTGCTGTTAGAGCATCCTCTGAGGTAGAATAAGAGTCCTTTGTAAAACTCCTGACTTGTTATTAAACAATGTGCTGGCAGTGGCCAGCAGTGACCTGGGTGGATTCCATCACAAGAAGCTTTATTTGTACAGTGGTTATCAGAGAAGAAGTAGGGGAAGAAAGGTATTTATTCTGGGAAGCATCCACGTCCCTGCTGAGTTTCAAATCCAATAAAGGACGGTGCTGACAGGAAGATAGACTGGAGATTAAAAATGACATGTCCTTGCTGGATAAAGGCAGTTCTAAAAACAACCAAACCCACAAACATTGTCATAACATCTTTTGTCACTACTGTGGTAGCAGTGAAAGCAAATTGAGGTTTTGAGGGAAATTCTGCTTTCCTGTTGCCCTTAAATTTAGGTGTTTCTATTTCCCCAATAAAGCATCTGATACATTTTTTCCCATAGGCCTGAGGCAATGTGGGCCCTGTTCTTTCTTATGATTACATACAGATTTCCTAAATCCCACATATTTCTCCCTAAAAGACTGGAACATTTTTTTTCCTAGAACAATATAGTCACTTGTTCTTTTCCTTCCTCCCCACTAACCATCTCCTATCTACTTTTCCCTTATCCTCTCCTGTTCCAAGTTCTTTGAACTACCCTATTGCTCTTCAGTCTGGTGCAGGATTGGCAGGATTGCTGCAGCAGGCCTCTGTGTGTAAGAATGGAAGAGTTTGATTAAATGATTTGTAGAAAACCTGCCAGGAGAAATGCAGAGATTCAATACAGAGCAGGTTTCATGGAGCAAAGTGTTGTGACACCTCTCAGAACTTGCAGACTGAGGATCTCTCAAGTGGGGAGGAGATCTGCAGGATTAGTTCTGCTTTGCATTTGAAAGGATGAGGTTTCTGATGTGATCAGAGCAGAGCAGGCTCCACATCTAAGGCACAATCCTTTCTTCTTGTGGAGCAAGAGGAGAGAGCAAGTCCCAGGCCAGGACATCACCTAACAGAGTTCATGTCATTGCTCCATGTCCCCCCCTCATCTCCTGCTTTCCCACCCAGCCCAGTTCAGTCTGTTCCATCTGCCACTTCCATAGCAGAGCTTTCATTAATGATTCAGGCACGTGGCAATTTTAAACTTCACCATAAATCCTGGGGTTGGGGTGGTGCAATGGCTGTGTGTTTGAACATAACTCTGTCCCACCCTGTAATAATCCACAGTAAAGCCCACAGAAAAAGGCAGGAATGAAAATCATGGAGCTCTGTAAAAAAGAACAAACCCAATGAGGAGGCCATCTTTAAATACAAAACATCTGAAGTGCCTGTGCTGCCTGAATCTCTGTGAAGAGCCTCATCTGAAGGCCAGAAACACTTTTCCTATTGATTAACCCCAGGCCATTGCCTTTGTTTCCCACTGCCTTTACTCGTCCCCTCTTCATCTCACATCTGTAGAACTTGTTCTTTACACTCTTTGTATAGAGCCTACCCCACACAAAATAAAACCCCAGAGAGCAGGGCCCTCACAAGCTCCTGGAATAATACCAGTAATTAAAAGTGTGCCCAGAGAGCTCTCTTCTTAAAATGTGAAAGGTTTCACAAGCTGCATCTGAAATCGTGGTATTGTCATCTAGCACAATGAAAGCCACTGAGGAGTGTTGTTGCTGCCTATAAATACATCACCACTGGATAAACACGAAACTGAAGAGCTGCTTATGATCAAGGACAGTGTCAGTGCAAGAAAAAAATGGGTAGAGGTGCTCTACAGATTTGTGAATAGATATGAAAGGATGATTTCCAGCCCACAGAGCTGAGGGGTTGCAGAGCAGCGTGGCAGAGGAAAAAATTTAAGTTGAAGTCAAATCAGAGTATCAAGAATTTATGAAATGCTTTTGCTCAGTTCCTTTCTTGACCTGAGGTTTGGAGGCCACTTCCTGTCCTGTGCTAGGAATATGTTTCTGTTGCTGCCAAGATTTTGGCTCTGAGTTTTTGGAGATGGACATGAACTTGTTTAAATTCTGATTATAGAACTTTTCTTACAAGATCTAGATCTATGTTGACTCACAAGCTAAAACTTGTCTGTGTTCTACTTATGATGCTGATGAAGGGATGGTTTTGGGAACAGTGGAGAAAACATTGCAGCTTTTCCAAGATTTCAGAGAAAGGAGGAAAGCAAAGTTGGGTCTTTGCAGTTTATATATGAATCATGCTCAGGAGTGTGATTTGATTAAAAAAAAGCAAAAAACAACACAGCCTGAGTCATCTCTGGGAAGGAAAATCAGAATATGTTTTCAAGATGATGTTTAGAGTTTTGAACTGCAGATGCACCTGCAGCTGTTCAAGTGCTAAATGGTTCAATTTTGGTTTTCACCCATGGAATTGCACGTGTAGGTCCCTCCCTAACTCCACTGTAGTTCAGAATTCCGAAACTTTCTCTTCTGCATAATCTAAAAGATAATTTAGGTGCTGGAGGGTGTCCAGAGAAGAGAACAGAGCTGGGGAAGGCTCTGGAGCCCCAGGAGCAGCTGAGGGAGCTGGGAAAGAGGCTCAGCCTGGGGAAAAGAAGGCTCTGGGGGAAGTTTCTGGCTCTGCACAACTCCCTGACAGGAGGGAACATCGGTGGGGACAGGCTCTGCTCCCGGGGAACAGGGAGAGGATGAGAGGCAACAGCCTCAGGTTGTGTCAGGAGAAGTTTGGGTTGGATGTTAAGGAAAGTTTCTTCACTGAAAAAGGGATCAGGCATTGGAACAGGATGCCCAGGACAGTGACAGAGTCACCATCCCTGTAAATGCTCAACAAACATGTGGATGTGGCACCTGGGGACAGGGTTTAGTGGTGCTGGGTCAGTGATTGGACTTGATGATCTTGGAGGGCTTTTCCAACCTAAACAATTCCGTGGTTCTGTGAATTCTGCTGCTTCACTTTGCTCTGTCAGCTAAAACATGAGAGGGGAGAGGTGGGTGTCTCTGTCACCCCTAAATGGGCCATGGACACCCCTGGCAGCCTCTGGATTGTCTCTGCCTGTTATGGGAACAGCAGCTTTCCCTGGTGATGTGCCCAGGCTGAGCCACTGGACACATTTCCTGATGCCCAAAGAACACCATCAAAATGAGGAATTTAGACCAAGGAATGATTATTTGGGAGGTTTCCAATCTTTCCTGAATTCCTGGCCAAATGCTCCCAAATAATTAAATATTTCACACCATGTCTTGGTGTAAATGAGGCCAAGGAGAGTGTGAACAGCAGCATCAGCAGTTCAGACTTTCCCCCTTGGTTTATCACCACAGTGTCTGCATATGTAGATAATGTAATAAGCTTTGTTAATTATGTAATTGTATTAAAAGTTTAAAAAAGGCATAACCTTTGAATTCTCTAGCAGGTGATTTAAATTAATTTGGTTTCAGATTTTTCTTTTTTTTTTCTTTTTTTTTTCTTTTTTTTCTTTTTTTTTGGTATAATCCCATAAGGGAATTATGAATGAGGACATACTGTGCACTCTTACTTCCCAAACAGTAGCTGTAAGCCAGATTAACTACTCTGAGCTCTCACTGTCTGGTTTTGGAGTTCGGGCTCTGATTTGTGCTATCCTGCTGCAGTGGTCAGTCTCCATGGAAAACATTCACCTTTCCACAGTGTGGGCTGATAACTACAACCTGTACCAGAAAACCTGAGCTGCAAAGTGTTTTCTGCTCAAAAAGATACTTTGCAGCCCTGTTTTCTCTTTGTTCAAAAATTATTGGCATCTGATCACCGTTTAGCATAGCAATTGAGAGCAGAGTCCTAAACCTTTTTCTTCAGCCACAATCACGTGCTGCACTAAATGAAGTCATCTGTATTTTTATCATTCTTGTGGAAATAGGGAATTTTCTCCACTGGATGACTTGATGGCCCAGTCAAGGTTGGAGCTGTGTTCTTGGAGTATGCAGGGGCTGGGTTTCAATTGTCCCTTCTTTAAGCAGTGAGCACAGCCAGTGTGGGGCTGCCCAGCCTGTTGTGTGTTGTGTTGGCTGCATCCTTCCCACCCCTGGAACATCACTGCTGAAGAGCCTTTGTGTCTAAAGCAAGCAGGATGCTCCATGTCCTGTGATTAAAAACTGGCTTGAAGGCAAGAGAGTGAAGCTTTGGAAAAGACAGGTCCACAGATGGTTCCACAGTGGGTTTATTTTTAGGGTCTCTGCACATCCTGAATACTCATGGAAGCTGCTGCTTCTCCTCTTCACCTGAGCATTTCACTCCTGTCCTCCTGATAAAGCTGTCACTTCCTTCCAGGCTTCCATTCTTCCCTTGCTTTTCCCTTTACTTTTCCTGTGGGAATATTTGCATTCCCCCAGGCAACTGCCACCAAGAAGCTGATTTTCCCTGCCAGCCTCTCCAGCTGCTGTTCCCATCTGGAGGCATTAGGAGTTCCAGAATATGTGCACTGATTGAGCACACAGGGGAAACCATGGGGACCTCGGGGGAGGCCTCCATGTGGGTGAGAGCAAATAGGCCCTGACAGGCACAGGGCCTGGGAAATAACTTGCTGTGAGGTATTCTTCCCACTCCATTTATGCCATTTATGGGTTGTACTTGTGCTTTGCCTGCCCTAGAAAAGACAAAAGAGGGGAAATGGTTTTTTAAGTCTTGTCCATGATTTTCCTTCTGGCGTGTTCCAGTCATGGAATGGGAAGAGCTCCTGCAAAGTGCACTCCTATTTCTCCTATCAACTGTTTCCAGAGAGACTTAGGGACAGCAGTCTTAATTGAACATCATTATTAATGGAATACTACATGAATTAATAGAAGGTTTCCAAGCTTCTTTAATAAAGTGTTCATTTGCAATTATTTCCATGCAGATGATTCAACTAATTCAGTGAGCTTTCAACTACTCTGGCACATTATTATGATTGTTAATGCTAATTGTTTGTCTCATGCTTTGAATCAGAAAATAGTGGCTCTGTGCATCCCAGAGGAGAAATACCACTGTATGGATAGATTGAGGAAAAAAAACCCAATAAATCAACAGAAAGCAACTTTGAGTTTTACCAGGGCTATTTATAGATGTCCATTTCTGAATCAGTGAGGCCACCTTTACAGAAAGAGTTGGTGTGATTTTCTTTTTGCCTTTCCAGATCTCACAATTTTAAAAATCAAAAGAATGGGGTTTCTATTTCTTGGCTTTCTCTATCGAATCACACAATTAAGGTCATTTGGTGGAAATAATTAGCAGAACATCCTCTCTCTACCAACAAGCTCTTCCTGCCCAACTGTGACCCAGGCTGCAGTCAGGTGTTGGAGAATTTTCCTTTTTTTTCCTTTGCTGCTGTTTTCCTTTGTGGAAGCCCAGCTCTGACACCCCACACGAGGCAGTTCAGGATGCCAGTGGTAGGAAACCGAGTCAGGGAGCAACGCGGTCTGTTCTCAGATCAAATAAAGGCTGTCCAATTTCTCACAATACAACTGGCTCTTGATTTACTAATTAGGAAGGCCAAGGAAAAGCATGTTGGCTTTCACCTTAATTGCTTCTTCATGTCCAACCTGCTGCAGAGCTGAGCTCTGTGTGTGTGGTGAGAGGGAGGCTCATCCCAGATCCCAGATCCCAGATAATCTCACCTGGTTTGGGCAGCACAGCCAGAGAAGGCTCTGGGACTCTGGTTTCACTGGAATACACACATCTTCCTATAGGCCCATGGAATTTCATTGAGGTTGGACCAGACCTCTAAAATCATTGACTCCAACCATTACCCCAGCACTGCCATCCACCACTAAACCCTGTCCCCAGGTGCCACATCTAAATGTTTTTTGAACACTTCCAGGGGTGGTGGCTCCACCACTGCCCTGGGCAAGCTGTTCCAGTGCCTGATCACCCTTTCAGCAAAAAAAGAATTTCCTAATACCCAATCTAAACCTTCCCTGGTGCAGCTTGAGGCCATTTCCTCTGGTCCTGTCCCATTACCTGGGAGCAGAGCGTGACCCCCACCTGGCTTCCCCCTCCTGTTAGGGAGTTCTGCAGAGTGGGGAGGTCCCCTCTGAGCCTCCTTTTCTGCAGACTAAACACCCCCAGCTCCTCCTCAGCTGCTCCTCTTCAAATTTCTGCTCCAGATTCTTCCCCAGCTTTGTTTCTCTGTGCAAGCTCTGCTACTGTTGTCCCCAAATTCCTGCAAATATAAAACCAGGCACTTCATAACTTCCAGACAGTCTCCCATGAGAATGTGCTGTCACTTGCTACACTCCTGTACCCAAAACCTCACATAACCAACCTTTGAAGCAGGTTTGGTGTCATATAGACCAACCCATGACGAAAAAAACCACAAAATTCTGGTGATGCCATGCTCAGAGCCAGGTATTGATGATCTGCTGGCACTTCCTCTTCCTTCCTTCATTCCCTCCTACTGGAAGGATAGAGGAGAATGGTATTTGTGTTTCTTATCCCTTAATCAGTTGTCTGGGTCATGAATTCACGAAAACGTGAGGATATGAAGGCATGAAGATATGAGGACACCTCTGCTCAAACCCACAGCAGGACTCCTGTGCATCAGGCCCACATGAGAAACTCCTGCCCTTTCAGGAGGAGGTGTCTGGATATTCAGCATGGAAAGCTGAATGGTTCTTAAGAAATCATGAGAAGTCAAAGAACCCTTTCATTTACAAAGCCAAGATGCCTCCAGTGGCAACATCTTTTCTCTCCATGTCAGAAATTGTCTGTCCTTTTCTCTCCTCAAGGAAATCCTTTTCCTTCTGCCTGCTCCTTCACTCAGGGTGGCACAGACCCCTTGCTTGTGCCTTTCTTACCTTGCTGAATTTCAGGGAGATATTTCCTGCCCAAAATCTGCTGTCAGGCACACCTAGAAGTGATATTTCTGCATGAACTGTGCAACTGCAGGATGCAGCACCAAGCACTCCTCCCACAGCCCATGGATGAGCAGTTTCTTGCTGTCCAGATCCAAGTTTTTTCTGTTCCTTCACCTTGCAGCTCCCAAAGGACAGGAAGGAGTGCATTTGTGAGGAAATGCCTCCTCATTCAGCCCTTGGGAGTGGGCAGACAGAGCAGAGGAGCCCACACAAATTCTACTGTGAATAGCAGGTTCTGAGCTCTTCAATCCATCATGTTAGTGGAGTAATCCATGATCTGATCCTGATGATCATAACAAAAGGAGTTCAGTGACACCTGTGAGGAGCTGGGGCCACCAGAGAGGACATTTAATGCATTAAAACGTGGTCTGTGAATCAGGAATATCTTCTGACTGCCAGGAGCAAGGAAGTAAGAGCAAGGAACAACTTGCAGTTCAACTCCCCTGTTCCCAGTGTTCTTTCCCAAATTAATTTTTACTGATCCCCACAGGGACTGAGTCCCAGCCTAAATGGCACATTGGTCTGAGTGAACATGAGGTTCTTGTGTCTTTATGTTCTGACCTCAGAATTTAGGTCTGTGGTGAGGCAATTGCTGCAGCTTCTCTCTTTATTCCTTCCATACTCAGACCCCCCATGTACCAGGGAAGAGCTGGGAGAAGAGTCCAGCCAAGCTTTGACCTGTGATTTTTGTCTGAAAAGGATTAGAGTAGGAAGGAAATACAGGAAATAATTAATTCCTCCTCAGTGGAAGCCTGTAGCCTCAGTCTGTGCTGTCTGTCTTGTGGTGTGCCAGCCTTCAGGATCTCTGGGGTGGTGATTTGTGCTGCTGTTCCTGCACCATTCAGCACACATCAAGGCTTGTAAAACAAGTGGAAATGGCATAAATGATGTTACCTGACACGAAGATGAATAGGAAACCTTCTATCACCGGATCCTTTGGGCTGGGGAACTCTGAATGGCTCTGTAAGTCACAATTCCTTCCCAGCAGTGCTGTAATTGTGTCTGAAGCAGCAGTTCAGCACCCAGTCCCCTCAGCTCCCATTTCTGCCTTCTCCCTGGCTCTTTCTTGAGAGGCAGCTCTGTGCTCTCTGTGCTCTCATTTCTTTGTGTTGCCACTGCCACCACCCCAATTTCTTACCTTCTGGATTCTGAGGGAATTCATTCATGCCAACCCCTGTGCCTCCAGAAAATCTCAGTTCACCAACTTCTAACACAGCTTAAAGTGTTTTAAATTCCACCTCCTGCCAGTTGCAGCATCATAGGAATATCCTTTCCTGTGCTGCCTGTGAGCTCAGTTATTGCTGCTCCTGGAGCACAGGCTTGGTTACTTTTCCACTCCACAGAGCAAAGTCAATAATTAATCAAGGAGAAAGAAACTGTGGGGCTCATTGTCATAGAAGACTGATGTAAGTGTTTTAGGTTTTCAAAATGGGACAGGTCATTTTCATGAATAACAGGAGTATTTACATTTAAATTAAGGCTCATAAATTTAAGCTACCTTCTATCTTCAAACAGCCAGGAGAAGACCTGTGGAGGATAAATGACTCCTGTGAGAATTCTGAGGTTTTTTTCCTCAGGCGTTGAGATGAATGAGTATGACAAGGTCAGCTTTGTCCTTTCAGCTGTGCTTCAGGTCTCCTGTTGTTCAGCACTTTTGTTGCCCAGTTTGGGAAATGTCCTTCATTCAGTGCCCACCTCAGACTCCAGCCTGGCTGCAGAGATGAATTCTGTGCACAGGCTGAGCTCCTGAGCCTAGCAGAGCAGTCTCACGTGAATAAATCCTGGAATGAGGAGACCCTTTCCTCAGTACCCCTCCCGATGCTTTACACCTACTAAATTACAATAATTCCACCCACCAGCAGTGCCTGAAAATGAGAGCAGCTTTCTCAGGTGGCTGCCAAGAGATTGTTCCCCTGTTCCATCAACTGCAGCCCTGCACTGCTGTGCCCTGCAGCCTCCACACACTTCATTATCCTGCAAATTCTCCCTCCACACTCCAAACCTGACACAGTTATTTCTCAAGCTTTCCCTGCCCTTGGCTGTGAATTGCATTACTGCCACTGTGATGTCTGTGCTGGTGGTAGTTAGGAGACAGAACTGTGGACTCTGGGCTCATTGTCAACAGTAACAAACTTTCAGTGTCCAGGTGGGACTTTTATTAAAGGAAAATGAAAGGGAAAAACAATGAAAAAAAAAAGGCAAAAAGGTTAAAACCATTCTATTCCTGGGATCACATCACTGCCTGAGTTATTTAAGAAAGTCTGTGACACTTTCAGCTATCTCTCAGATTATCTTTCATGGCTCTGTTAGCCCCAAAGACAGGAAGCTTTTTAGCAGTGAAAGCACCTATTTACCATCCAAGCCACACACCCAGAGTCTCCAAAAGGGAATGAGGCAGTGGTGTGAAGTTACTCCTACCCAAAAAATGGCTTTTGCAAAAGGTAGTGAGACAGGAGGGCCAACTGTCCCTGTTTCATGTCCCAAACCAAAGCTTCAGGCTTCAGTTTGGTCAATTCCAGCTGCTGGCTACATTTATACTTTACTTAATTTTACACCAGGAACACACCTTCCCTCAACAAATGGGACTTTTTGAAAACAAGGAGTGTTCTGATAATTATCTGTTAAAATTGGGGTTTTCCAACACAGAGCAGACTCTCTTGCTCTAGGTCCTGCACAGACATCTAAAAGTCTGAAGGATGCAGAGTAATGGGCAAAGAAATAAAAACCAGTAGGAACCAAGAAGCAGTAAGGAGGGCAAAGATCACGAAGGCACTAGATAAAAACACAGAACTGTGGAATTGTTAAGGTTGGAAGAAACCTTTGACATCATCAACTCCACTGGGTTTTTCTAAAGAAAAAGAGGACAGTGTGGTTTTGATGACTGGGATCTTCCTGGGGGAAAAACTCTTTGTTTATGATCCAAAAATCTACAACTCTTTATTTGATCCTGTTTGCCTGTGTGTCCAGTCCAATGTCCTGCTGTAAATCTTTTGGCAATAGAATTCCCCCTAGCCAGATTTAGTGATGTTCAAGCATATGGGATGATTACACTGAAAAACATCTAAATATATCTATATCTAAATGGATGCCTGCAGCAAGGATTTTTTTCCTCCCACTCCTTTATCTTACCTTTGCCAAGAAATACATTCAGGTGGCAAGTGTGCCAGATCTGTTTTGTTTGTTAGAGCTCTCAAAAGCAATTAATTTCATCTCAAAACCTCACAGTTTGACCTGAATTTCCTTAGTTTTAGACCTGGCCTCCTTCTCTTCCTAGGAGCAATGTTTCAAACTCATCCTTTCATTTGCTAATCCTTGACCTGGAGCAAGTGATTAAAACATGCAGGTGAAGAGCTGCTGCAGGACATTTATGTGCAGGATGATCCACAGAGGACAGCCCTGAGCAGGCTCTTTCAGAGCCAGGTGGTCTCCTGGGGCTCAGCATGGGCAGCTTGGTTGCTTCATTTCTTTGAAAGCCAAACCCTGAACCTCAGCCCTTTGTTAGAAGTGAAATTCTCAAAGTGAGATGTGTCTGCCACGTCCAAGAGCAGCATTTTGGAGTTTGTGGCTTAAATAGAGGAGAAAGGATCTGAGCAGCTGGAGATTTGTTCTCCACATTAACTCATCATGAGTCACTGAGGTGCTCAGAACCAAATACCAGTTTCATTCTGGCAGCCTGACTTGCTGAACTCAGAGGCCATTTTAACATTGGCTTAGCAAGGTTATACCTCTTGAGTGTCTCTCTTTAAGTGTCTCATATGTGGGAGGTCTTCTGTTTGTTTATTTTGCTGAATTGCTTGAAATCTCTGAGAGATTTGTGAGGCTGAAGGACATAACAGAATTGCTTCTGGCCCTAAGACTGACTAATTTAGTCCTAGGAAAAATACAGTGAGTGTTTTATGGTAGGAAAATAGTGTTTGTTTGTTGAGAAGAGTGGTTGTTTGCTGTGCAAAAGACCTGAGGCAACAAAAAATTGGTTCCTGGATTGTGCCTCTCTTTTTGCTGTCCCTGGGGTGAGATCAGTCAGTTCCAGCTGAGCAGCTTTGAGCCACTTTCTGTGTTTGTCCCACATTATCTGGCAGCTTCCCGGGCAAGCAGGGAGCCTGATGCAGCCACTGCCAAATCCCAGGAAGTGCTCTGGCTGTTTGAAACCCTGTGGAAGTGATTTTCATAAATGGAGTGGTTTGCTTTTAGCTGAGAAAAGATCATTTAACTGAGGATTCTGTAATTGCAACACTGCAGCTTGGCACTTGCCATCCTTTAGCAGTTCACAAAGAATCAGAAGAGAAATGTTCTGGTCTTAAATGACTGAACCTGTCACGAGTGACTCTGTCTTGCTTCAGTGATGCTTTGTTTGCTGGCAGTGGCATCATGCCCTGGCTGCTCCTGGAGCCGTTTCCAGCAGCAAGTGTGTTTCAGGTGTGCCCTCTCTTGTTTTATGAAACTGTGTCCCAGCTTACTGTAGCTCATATTTTACATTGTGCTCATAATTTACATTGCACCTGAATGGGGGCTGGGGAGGGACTAAAAACAGACACAAATATTCCCTGATGAAGGATGATGTGCAGCTCTGCCTTGTTTAAGGTACAGCCACCTAAACCCAGGACTGAAAACCAGGCAGTTCATGCTCTCCTGTTGCATTAATTCAAACTCACACAGGTGAGCCTGTTCAAGAATTAACTAAATGTAAACTATTGCAGCTTTGCCACTCCAGCACAAATATTTGTCACTAAATCTCCTTCTGTGAGCAACTCAGCAGCCTCCAGGGTAGCGTGGTTGTTCAGAGGCTTTTTTATCAATTCCAGTTGTTCTAGAGATGGAGGGAAGGAGAGAAAATCTAATAACCAAGGATGAAATGATGGTTTGAATGTTTGATATTTTTTTTTCCAGTAGATCCTGTTTTGCTTGCTTGAATTGATTCAGTTGTGTTGTCAAGACAATTTGTTGTACATGGCTTTGCAAAAACACAAACCTTCTGTTCCACAGAGTAACAGAGGGATTGAGGGGGATAAATTGTGCAATGAGCAGAACTTGCTCATTTGTTTTATGTAATTATTGATGTGTGTATTCACTGTATGTGTTCACTTAAATGTGTTTCCCTGTTCAGGAGTATCAGATGCCTGAGGAATATTATCCACTGGAACTTGATCACCACGTTTATCCTGAGGAATGTGATGTGGTTTCTGCTTCAAATGATAGATCACAACATCCATGAGAGCAATGAAGTGAGTGCTGGGAGGTGGCAGGGCCTGGAGGTTGAGGTGCTGAGTTTCTTTGTATAAATATTACAAGGGACACTAATCCATGGGCTCAGAGAGATTTCCATGCTTCCCTTTGTTTCAGCTGGGCACTCATCATCCTTGATTGGCTCTTCAAATGTAAGATTTGACATCTGAACTTCAGTCCCATGCTTTGGGGAAACAAACAGAGAAATCATTATTGCCTACATAAAGAAGATGTCTGAGCATAAATCTCTGTTACTATTCACCCAGACACTCCTTTGAGAAAATGTAAATTCTGTTAATTCAGTGCTTGCTCTGTCTGTGTTTCTGATGGTCTCACACTCCAGAAAATGGAGTTTATGAGCTTTATGGTCAACAGTTTCATGCTGTGTGACTTGCTCTCATGATAATGCTGCAAATCTTTATTGAGATTTTTACAGTTATTTAGGAAAAATCTGTTGGAGACAAGATACAAATACCTCTTAAAAAATGTGGGCACAAAATGACAATGAAAATATAAACCTGCAGATATAAGGATGGATCATCACATGCCCCAGTTTTCATTAACTCATCTTTTCTCTGCAGCCTTTTTGGGAAAGGTCCTTTATACAAGCTTGGTGATAACTTTGTTATGTGATTGTGGGATAAGTCAGTCAAAATAACACCACCAAAATGAATGGGAACATCATTTATTCTAGCTGTTGATGTGATCTCTTCTGTGCTGGTCAATGGAGATTAAATAACAGACACAGAAGCATCAATATGGAAATATTTTGCGTTAAATTTATAATGCTTACAAAAAAATCAAGAAGGATTTGGTGAAGTTATCTGGAGCCTAATGGTGGGTACATGTGGGGATCAAGAATCCTCAGTCAAATAAAAAATAAGGTGTGAACTAATGAGCTCTGCAATTTTGATTTATTCAGTATTAATAAATCTACAGAGGACTTGCTCAAAATTCATTTTATCCTGGTCTCCTATGAAAGTCATGCAGGGGGAGATCTCACCACCATTATTTGTCTCTGTCTGTCCCAGAATCTTCCTAGTCCACTGGCCAATTCTTAGTTCTGACACAGGAAAAATTGACTTGGATATAATTCTTTTTTTACAATAAAGGAAAGGAAATTTGGTTTAAACAAGCTTTTGAAAACAAAATGTTTCAGCTTCTTCTGGGTTGTTTTGGGCTTTAATCCTTTAATTTTAAGGGTGAAGCCAAACTAAATTTCAAATACTTATGAAATAATACAGAAGTGAAAGTGTTAACACATCCAAAAGATTTCTTCTTTTTTTTATTTCCATTCAATAAACAGAAGTGATCACAACTTGTGGAAGGGCTGTCATTTTGTAACTGTGCTTCTTGCCCAGTACATTCTTAGACCTCAGAATTTTACTGGGCTTGGTGGTGCCTCTGTTGCTCTGTAGCCCATCAATATCTCCTGCACATGAAGGCTAAAATAAAATTAACTGAGGGTAAAAGTTGCAAATACCTCACTAGAGTTAATTAAAAGGCTGGAGAATGGTGAGACCAACATGACCAAAATCAGTGATAGCAGAGAGCCCAGGTAATTAGAGTTGTGCTTCAGGGAATGCACTCGCTGTCAGCTTGGTCAGAAGGAAGTTTTCCCAGACTTAGGTGAGCAGCACTATGGAAATTATCCTCAGTTCCTTGTGATTTATTGCTGGGATGTTCCCAGCTGGAGCCAATTGTGCCTCCCACAGCTGTGCTCTCACTGCACAGCCATACTGAGGAGATGCCTGTACTGGTACACAAAAAATTCCTGTTGAGGTTGTGGCAAAATTCAGAGGTGACCTGTGACATGGTGTGACTTACAGAATGAAGCACCAGTGGCAGGAACAGAGGGGATAAATTGGCTGATAAAAACATGACTTTAAAGTTTTGGGTTTTTTTTCTTTAAGTATCAGTCATGCTTCTTCCCCTCAGTGGAAATGAAGCAAGACTGTGACATTAACACAGCTCATCTGTGGTCAGATGAGCTGCTCTTGTTCTGGTACCTGAATTTTCCAGACAGGTTTAGATACAGCACATCCTGCATGTTATGGTCAAGGCCATCTGTGACAGAAGGTCACAGATGGATCTCTGAGTTCATGTCAGCACCTAAAATACTGTGATTCCAAGCCACAGGATAAGGCTGCATCCCATGAATGAATTTTACCATTGATTTTTTAAGGGAATAACAACATGCAGAATCTTTTAAATGTTCTCACCATGATTTTAAAATATTCTTTCCTGTTCCCTTTGCAGCCCTGGTGTCGATGTATTACCACTGTCTACAATTATTTTGTGGTGACCAACTTCTTCTGGATGTTTGTGGAAGGCTGCTACTTACACACTGCTATAGTGATGACCTACTCCACAGATAAGCTGAGGAAATGGGTCTTTCTCTTCATAGGATGGTGTAAGTCACCTTTGTGGTTAAAATGCTGTTCTGTGGCAGCTGGCATTAAAGTGTTAAAGGCAAAGAGAGGCAAGAATGAATATTATAAATCCTCCTGGGCTGTAATCTGGACCACTCAGTCTGAACAGGCACTTCTAAGTAAGGAGCTGACTTGAATAAAAGCCTCATTATCTGCCAGTCCAGCTCTACAGCTGCTGAGGGATTTGTTCCTAGAAAACAGCCTTCAGCTAAGGGTCACACTTCATCTTTGTACTGTCCTTGTGGCAAAGCTGCCTTTGGGATGCTGGGGTCACTTGGTTTCTGAGGTCAGAGTGGGATATGGAAAAACTGGAGATTCTCCAGCTGAAAATGTGATCAGGGATCTAAAGGACATGAGCTGTGATGTGAGGCTGAAGGAGCTGAGCTTCTTTATTCTGGCAAAGAGGAAGATGAGGAGGGATCTGTTTGGTACCAGGAGTGATCTGAAAGATAATTACAAAGATGATGGAGCCAAATTCTGCTTGGTAATAGCAGATGTTATAAAAAGGGACAATATCCATAAACTGCAGACTGGGAGGTTCCAGTTGGATGTTAAGAAAACAGAAAATGTGCCAAGGAGATGGTGGAACACTGAAACTCAAAAGCTGTGAAACCTCTGACCTTGGGGTTATTAAAAATTCATCCAGGCTAAGCCCTGGCTGAGGTGGGTGAGTATTGATAGTTCTGCTCAGAGCAGGAAATTGGAGCAAACACCTTCAGAGATCCTTCCCAACCAACATCTCCATGTTTTGAACTCTGCCAGGAGATGTTTGGCAGGACAAACCCCATGCAGGCAGTTTGTTCACTTGAATGAAAATCTGAGGTCAAAGAGAACTAGTGAATCTAGCAGTTCTTTTCTGTTGAAGGAAGAAAAGTGGAAAAAAGTCACCAATGTTTTCTTTTGTGAAAGCAGAATGACATTTTGTTCAGAAGTGCCTCTCCCTCTCGGCAGAAGTAATTGGATTGCAGTTCTGAAGGCAGAAACAGCCTTTGAAACAAAGTATGTCATTCAATCCAAAATCAAATGGGAGGAAAGAGGAGTTAAAGTAGAAAGAAAATGTTTATTTGGGGAGTTGATTCTATTTTTTCCCCAATAGTTTTCAATTCTCTGAGCAAACTGGAAAATCAGCTGCTTACAGACTGGTTTGATCCCTGGTGCTTTTGCTCCCTGCCTCTGTCAGAATCCTCTGGGTCTCTCATTACTGATGTAGGAGTGCTGTGAGCTGAATAAACCTTTCCAGCCACCTTTTGGGTGAATTCTGGCTCTGCTCTGCCTCCTCATACACATTTTTTTACCAGTCTTACTCTCAAATCCCTATTCTTCACTTAGCAAGAAAAATTAAGGTATTTTCCTTCAGGAGAGGGGACATGGCTCCATTTTCTCTGTCAATTCCTCCCAAGAACATGGGGAAATGAGTGCACCAGACCCTTTGAGTCTCTGGTGAACAGGATGAAACAAAACACAATCATTTGAAGGGCACAGGAGCCACCAGGGGTGATGGGGCAGGAGAACAGAGCTGCTGTGCTCCTTGCTGAGGTTAAACCCCTCAGCAACTCAGCCCCATCCCCTCTGTGTCATGGTTCTCCTTCCATTTCTTTAGAGCCTCCATTTCCCACAGAAGGGGCAGCAAGTGGGAGGTTAAAAGAGATGAATTTATGTTAATGACAAATCCACCTCTGCTCCTGCCTGAGGGTTTAAGTCATGTTACTCCCTCTGGGGTAGAACTGATACTGGTGAGAGTCACTGGGGCTCTGTCCATGCACTCACCTTTGTGATTTCAGTGGTTTCAGAGAGACATGAACCTGCAGTTTGGGATGGGGATGGAGTTGGGGAGGATGGCTTTGTTTGGGATTTCCTGAGGGGAGAAGCCAAAGGGGGAATGGGGAGGGGAAAAATCTCCCCTTTTAATTTTGGCCTCGGTCTAGTCCTTGCCTGAGTGTGAGTCAAGAGGCCACTTCCATTTACTCCTCCTCCCTTCCAGGTTCCTCCTCCAGCAAATCCCCTTCAAACAGCTGGTTTGGAAGGCCTAACACAAACACTTGTTAGGGAGTGCAGTGATGTCTGTAGAGTTAAAAGTAGCTGGATCCTTCAGAAGGAAAAAAACCCAAGAATTCTGATACTGCAAGATACCAAGCTGTTATTTCTCACCATCCTGTTTCATAAGGAATATTGAACTCAAAAAAAATTGTTGTAAGTTTTGAAATTGTGCTTTGTCTAGAGATCCCAGTATGTTTACAAGCTTCTTGGAGCCTGGGAAATAAAAACCTAAACACCCACTTCCAAGTACTGTCTTTTAAGAGTCTGCTGTATCAGCTACAGGAAGATGAAAAGGGACCAAAACTGCCTTAAGTCAGCCAAGATTCTTCTGGTCCCTTCTATGGAAATCTAGATATTTATGTATGTGTTTGTTAATATTTTTATTAACTTCCTTTACTGGTACTAAAGTTTTGTTGAGATGATATTTTTTCATTTTTAAACTAAAAGATCTTAGCAGTTGTGATGTCTCAAGCAGACTAAGACATGACCACTATTATTTAGAGTCTCCCATTCATTAACTCAGACTCCCCTCACACAAATGTGAAATTTCTCTGGTACCATGGACCCATCATCCATCCATGATTAACTCCAATTTTTTTTTTCCTCCTGCAGGTATTCCCTGTCCAATCATCATTGCCTGGGCCATTGGCAAGCTGTATTATGAAAATGAACAGTAAGTGATGTTAATGTTTGTGTTTGTGTGGCTCTCTACACAGATTAGGAAATGAATACATGTCCAAACCATATCCCAGGTCACACATTCCTGCTTCCACTGGCTGTGCATTTCCTTCTTCCTCAGTTTGAGGAGCTGGTCCTTGCTCAGCCATGCCCAGCAGGCCTGTCCTGCCTGATTTCTTACATGTGGGATTGGAGAGCTCTTGTTCTCAAAGGAAAATGTCCCTAAAGAGCTGCCAGGTCTGATCAGTCCCTCTGTCCCTAAGATCAGGTTCCCAGGGGGATCTCATCCACTAATGCTTCCAACAGCTGGAAGTTCCTCTTCTAAAACCCATCCTGACTTTGCTCCTTGCCAGAGCCTTTCTCCATTTATCCTGAGCACTGGGGGAATTGTGCTGCTCCCAGGAGGTCAGACCCAGCCAGCTGGACACAGGCAGCAAACGTGGACTTCCCTGCAGCTTCCAAGACTGTTTGGGGCTGCCCAAAACACAGGAAAAATGAGAAGTTCCTCTTGCTCTGTCTCAGTATCCATTTAAGTTGTCTGGAGGTTGAGCTGGGGTTCAGGTTGGGTAGCTCATTGTAGTTTAAAAGCTCAAAATAGAATTTTAAGAAAATGCTTCAACCAACTTTTCCTAACTTTTTAATCTTTGTATTTAATAGAGATCATTTTCTCCACAGTGAGGCAACTGTAATTGGTACTGTGGCAAATATCCTGTTTAAGGTTTGTGTATCAGTTCTTTAGCAAAATATGGCAACTCTGAAAAAAAAAAAATGTACTGTTAAATCTCAATTTTAAAAAACACACACAAATTATTAAGAGTTATTGCAGTGATTTCATTGATGGACATTTGTTGAGGGAAAGAACATTAGTGAGATCTGATTAACAATAGTGATAAAAGCAGTAGTGGGTTTGGTTATATAAAGAACTATCAGAGAGCCCTGAAGAATATTAAGTAGTGCTATTCAACAGAAATGTGTTTTACATATCTGAATTTTAACACAACTGTCTTCCTAAATAATCCTCTTCAATATTCAGGGGGCGTTTATCCTTCCAGAGGTAAAAAAAGAATAAAAAGTGGTTAAATGACTTTTATTTCACACAGATACACCAAATAATTATCAGAGATGCACCAAATAATTGTCAGTGATTTAAGTTTCTCTTTTTGGCTTTAAAGAAATTATTTTGTTGCAGGAACAATGGCTTGTGTTGGATTTAAAATAAAGAGTTCAGATGATTGGCAGAACAGTTTGCAATACCTTAGCTAAAAGTCCTAGCTGGAACAGTTAAGACTTTAAATATGAAATACTGCTAATCAATTGCAGACATTTGTAATGTTTCTGGCTAATAACTGTCTCCTCTCAACGTTACTCACATGATTTAATCAGAAATATTTAGATTACAATGTCACAGATTTGGTTTATAAGCTAATGAGATAAACACAGACCTAAAAAAGCTGTTGGGGTTTGTTGGTTTTTTTTTTTTTTACTACCTACAAAAGGAACCTTGGAGCACCAACTCCCCTGGAGAGAGAGTCCTGTGTTGCAGAGTCTGTCTTTGGCCACAACCTTGTTTCACAGCCTTGCTCTAATACTGGACTTCAGATAATAAAATCCAGCATTTTGGTCTTCCAGCTAAGCAACATTTAAATTCCAAAGGGCAACAAGCAGCCTTTGCCCTGGAACCTCATTTGTGCTGCACCAGCTCAGTTCCAAATTCTTTGCTGACTTTTTCTAGCCCACTTAGTTCTGCCACATGCCTCAGTCTGCTTTGTATTAGTCCCTCTGCTAGAGCAGCCAGCTTCCCAAGAACTCTTTGCTTCCCTTAAGTTCTCTGAGCTTCAGGCAGTAAAAAATAGTTCTCCCAGAATACCCTTCAAAATCTCTCAAATGTAGATCTTGCTAGTTCTGGAGAAATTTGTTTCCTGCCCTGGCGTATCTTGTAATTTATTTTTTTTTCATGTCTTTCCAGCTACGTAAAAAAGATAACATTCAAAAACACAGTTTCATTCATTTAAGGCTGCCCTGGGGATCCTTCTTGGATGATAAGTTGGCTGGAAGAAGTACTTTATTCCAAGTCTTGCTCTCAGACCCAAATTTTGGAAGATGAGTTGCAAAATTATCAATTCACACTCATTTTCAGCCAGTGCACCAGGGAATACCAAACATCTTTCACATTTCTAAAACATTCAAAGCTCCCTCATTCATTTGGAACGTAAAGGATGTAGGAATTGAGCCAAGAAAAGGCAAATAATTATGAGGTACTGAACTGTGTTCCTGAATCCAGCTGCAAAATTCAACACTCCTGTCCACTCAGCACCTTGCAATGGGCAAGCAGCTCCTCCTGTTTCAGCAAACACATTTTGGAGAGAGGCTTTGAGGGTGTGGTGGGATCCTCAAGGATCCCATCTGAACCAGAGCTTTCCTAATCCCAGTTCATTTCCCCTGGACTCGTGAGGTTGTGTTTTACAGACTCCAACCTCTTTGAGGCAATCCTTTTTACATATTGCTGCTTGTAAAAGTGCAGATGTGGCTCCATGGTCTCCTTGGCTCAGAAATTACCTTGTTTCCATGGCTCCATTGCCACTAAATTATCTGTTTCACAAAGCAAACAGGGGGAAGGTATAACTTGTGCTGTATAGACTTGTTATGGGGTATCCATGACAGGGAAGAAAACTCTCAGACCCTTGAACTCCAAAATGTACTTCCTAAGGGATCTGGAGCTCCAATGATCTAAGCCTCAAGGAATTATGAATGCAAAGCTGTCTTTGCTTGGTGGAATCCTGGATCCAGAACCCATGGCTCTATCTGTAGTAGTAAATTAGCTGGGCCTGGATTAATTCCTAGGGCTCGACTTCCAAATAGCATGGAATAATTCACAGAAGGTATTATTAAACCTTCTTGGCGTCCAAAATCAGGGGAGCTGCAGTTTGTGGACTATTGGGAATGTCCTCTGGCTCCTGCTAGCTCCAGATTTGTTCCCCAGGACTAGTTTTGGACTTGGTTAGTTTTTGGCCTGGACCAAAACTACCCCAAGGAGAATGGAATGGTGTGAGTTCAGACCTGAGGCCAGTCTCTCGTTCATTTACCAACATAAACAGAATGGATTTATTATTCTCAGTGAAGAGGATGAAGTGAGTGTCAGTGTGGGTTGCTGTGAAATCACGGGGTTCTTTTGTTGTGTAACACAGCAGGGAGAAAAACACTTGGAATCAGTGGAGGTCAAGCCAGAGCTCAGTCACGTGTGACACAGAATCACAGAATCATTCATTACCCATCTTGAGCCTTCAGCTGAAGCACAGTGGTGCCTTCCTAGAAAAAAAAACAGAACTGAGTGTGGATGGAAAGTATTAATCAATTATTAGCAAGGACAAAGCTGAAAAAAAAAATAGTTTGCTTTGTCAGGCAGATCACAGAATCACTGGGTTGGAAGAGACCTCCAAGATCAGAGTCCAACCCAGCCCTAACACCTCAACTAAACCCTGGCACCGAGTGCCACATCCAGTCTTTCCTAAACACATCCAGGGATGGTGACTCCAGCACCTCCCCAGGCACATCCAGGCTCTCCTGTGCTCTGAGGCCACTCAGTTCACCTGTGATTTCATTCACCTGAGTCCATTTCCCAGCCTCTTCTGGATTGTCCCAGACAGTTTGGAAGGGGATGTAGGAGCAGGAGTTTGGTTCTGTCTGCTGGCTTTGGTGGCCATGGAGTCATTAAGGTTGGAAAAGGCCTCTCAGATGGTGGAGCCCAGCCACTCACCCAGCACTGCCATGTCCTCCACTAGCCCATGTCCCCAGGTGCCACATCTACATGGTTTTTGAGCACTTCAGAGTCCCCAGTGGTCCCCAGATTCATTCAAAGCCAATTGGATTCCTCTTTATCCATTCAGTGTTTTACTTAGACAGCATTTCCATGAAACTTGAGACATTTGCTTTAATTAGCAGCCCTTACTTTGTGGAATGTGTCTCTGGGCACTGCAATGGATAACAGGAGGTTTTTTCTCTTACACAGAATATTTCTTTAATCCCTTTCTCAGACATCTCCTGCATCCTTCTTATAGCAGGTTCTCTTATTTCTTGTAAATGTTTGCATAGGCAATAGCCAAAACCATAGAGGGAACACAAATGTTCCAATGGGAGGGGAAAGTGGGGCTCAGATCTGTGTCCAACAACAGGTGATGTGCAGCAAAAAATTCAGTTACTTGCTGATTATTTATATATGATTAAACAAGGCAGTGAGTAAAGGAACAGCTCTCCGTAGTGTCCTTCATATTGCAGTCTAAAAGAAGTGAATTTATCTTTACAAATTGTTGTCTTATTTGTTTTGTTTTTTGCAGGTGCTGGTTTGGAAAAGAGCCTGGGAAATATATTGACTACATCTACCAAGGGCCAGTGATTCTTGTTCTCCTGGTAAGTGTTTCTGTGGGTGGGAGGACACTGCCATCTCCCAGTGAGAGGAAATTTGATCTGTCATGTTCCACATCTGCTTTTATGGAAAACAAGACACAAACAAGGCCAAACATCTTCAGGTGTTCTCTGAAGTGGCCAGAGCAGATAACAAGAGCTGAAGTGACTTGGTTTTGGCTGTTTCTTTGGGTTTCATTCTTTCCTCCTCCCTCTGCAGTGCTGTTTGCCTTTGTACAAAGTTTTGAGAGGTGGGAAGGAAAAGTGTTCCAAGCCAGAGTGTGCATTACAGTATCTGCTCATCCACTTGGGGCTCAGGAAGGCTACAGCAATTCTGTCACACTCATTATTTAGAAAAGCATAATAATCACAGTCAGGAATTGCATCTTGCAGTCATCTCCACTTTCTACATCACCATCACTGCTGTGTGTTTGTTTCTGGATTTCCTGTTGGGAAGTTTCTTTCCCAGTGCTGCCCACGCTTATCAGGCTGTTTATCTGTTTACCCAACACTCCATCTCTTGTGCCAACCAAGAGTAGGCAGAGGGAGAAGGAAGCTCATTCATAACCCATTTTGAGCCTTCAGCTGAAGCACAGTGGTGCCTTCCTAAAAAAAAAAAAAAAAAAAAAAAAAAAAAAAAAAAAAAAAAACAAAAACAAAACTGAGTGTGGATGGAAAGTATTAATTAATTATTAGTAAGGACAAAGCTGAAAAAAAATTATGCCTTGCCAGGCAGATGAACCAACAGTGAATTCCCAGGGCTCAGTGGGTTCACCTCTCTTAGGGAACCAAGGTTTGCTGGAGCTGTCCCTTATGTCACTCCAGCCCCCACGGGGAAGGTGCAAAAGCTCCTGAACAGGCACCACTGGCAGCTTTCTCCAGGCTAAGAAGCCTCATGTTCTCACCTTGTCAGTGCCCTCTTCATGGGATTCAGTGTAAAAAAAGTTTCTGTGTTGCCCAGCAGCTGATCTGAGTGTGTGTCCTGAGAGCAGGAGGGTTCATTTCCGTGTTAATTGTTAAAGTACAGCAAAAAGGTCACCTGAAAAGAGAAAAAAACCAACATAATAGGAGCATATTTTTATGGAAAAATTCTTTTTTTGTGTTCTAAAGAGAGAAATAGCAATGGGTGTGACATAAAAAATGTAATTTGTGTTGCTGTGGGAGGCATCACAAAACCAGAAAGAGCCTCACAGTGAATTGACCTCACTGATGCAGAGATTCCCTCACAAGTAAATCTTATTTAGACAACACAGGGTAGAATATTTGTGATACTTGGAGCACTTGGGTTTCACATCATTGCCTGGAAATCTGTGACTCTGAATTTTCTGTAACTCCTTCAGTACACAGGGTCTGTAAAATCATTGGGTAGCATCTCTAACAGATACCATAGAATCATGAAAATGGCCTTTTTCTCCCCAGAACAGCACTGTAAATATTTAAAGACCCCAAAGGGACCCAGAAGATGGAGGTATAGTTGAGGGCTGCCACTTTCTATAAAGGTCATTATATCTGCCTCTAATGTGGAACAACTTTGAGACCCCTCTGAACAGGGCCAGTGGCTGAAGAGCCCAGACCTGACACTGAATTGAACCTTCCTACCTTGGCCTGCCTACACTTGAACCCTTATTAAGACACTAATGAGATAACAGCACTGATGAGTGCTGAAAACAGCAGCAATAATCACACTAATGAGATAACAGCAGTAATTACACTGTGGAGTGGAAGGGAGCTGATACAATTTACAAAAATAACACAATGACGAGCCCTTCCTCCCCTCGCCTTAGGGTTATTCCCCTCAGAAAGCACTGCTGTGGGGGGGAAAGCATCCCTCTGCAAACAAAATCTAAACAGCAAATTTGAAAGCTCCTGATTCCTAAAATCTGCTCCTCTGCTTTTATTTCAGTTTTATTTGAAGTGTCAGTTCACTTTTGGAGTGTTTCTAATTAAAACCCACAACCCCACAGTGTCTTAAAGCCACTTGACATGCTCATTATTTTGATCCTTATGTGAATAAATTCGAACTGTAGATAATAATTGAAACATCACTTGCTGTTATTGGAGTCACTGACCCTTTCAAGGGTGCTGTGAAAAGTTCTGGATTAAGAGCACTGAAATTTGACATCTGCCACGTACTCAGGGCAGCACAGCCATGCGTCACCACCCTCAGATGTGATTATGTCTCTGCCTTAGCACAGAAGGCAGCAAAGTGCTGCCTCCCCTCCAGTGAGCAGTGGTCACCACAAGTGGAAAACACAGGGATTTCAAAACAGGACAACTCTGTGACCTCTCTAAGTCACCTCTCACAAGCTGGATTTTAACTAATGAGGAATTGAAATGGGGCTGCAACTGTGTTGGGTGAAAGAACAGACAGGAGAGGGCACAGTCCTGATGGGACAAGGGGGAGTGGCTTGAAGATGATGGAGAGTAGATTTAGATGGGATATTAGGAAGGAATTCTACCCTGTGAGGGTGGGAACCTGGCACAGGGTGCCCAGAGAAGCTGTGGCTGTCCCTGGATCCCTGGAAGTGTCCAAGGCCAAGATGGATGGGCTTGGAACAACTTGGGATAGTGGAAGGTGTCCCTGCCCATGGAAGGGCTTTAATGTCCCTTCCATCCCAAAACATTCTGTGATGATTCTGTGAGACAACTATCCCAGGCCTCTGCTGGAAAAATAAAGAGACACAAAGGTTGCAAGAAGAAATTAGTGTTATTTCCAAAAGAGGACTAACACTAAAAGCTGATATTCTAAATACTCCATGAAATTACAGTTCCTGTGCACGTGGGAACACTCCACCTGGGGCAGTTAAAATTGGCTTCACCCACTTGAGTGAAGAGCCAAGAGCTCAGTGTCCAGCTCAGGTGAGCTTTGGTTTCCTCTTGGACACACCTTTGTGTATTCCAGAAGCATCATTGCACCAACCAGTGGCAATATGATTACAGTGCTGAATATTCTCAGAGGGATAAAACTTGCTTCTAAAGATGCAATTCTGTTTAAGTATCATTTTAAAGGATTTTTTTCTGTCAGAAGTTATTTCCACTGGTTTTGATTTCTCATTTTCTTACCTCTGTGCATTGAGCTGTTGCAGCACAGGATGGTGTAATGTGAGGAACAGGTCATGCAAGAGCTCTAAGCCTCACTGAGAAATAAAGATTGGCCTAAAAAAGGCCTTTGATCATGGCAGCAGCCCTCAGGTCCATCTCTAGATCACATTATTGTGTTGTCCCTTGAGTACAAAAACTTTGAATGAGGCAGTGGAGTTGATTGATTGATTGATTTTTCTACTTGACTGTAGAAGGAGCATGGAGATTGACTTGGGCTGAAAACAGGGAAACAATTTCAGAAAAAAAAGAAATTTACTATAGGTAAATTGGGCAAGAAACCTGTATTTTTGTTGACAAAACATCTGAGGGACAAAATTTAGGTAATCATCTTTTTTTGTTTGTTTGTTTCTTTCTTTCATTCCTGAATGGATTTTTACTTGTACATATCCTACAAGAGCTATAATAATTGAGAACATCAGATGCTTTGAAATTTAATTTCTGATAACACTAGAAAAACTCTATTAGGTATTTTCTCTTCAGATGAGCACATTGGGGTTTTTTCATTCTGATTTGTTTTCTAAGAGTTACATAACCAAGTTTTAATCACACACACCTCTCTGAAGCTAAAGAAGGGGCAAAGGGTTGGGAAAAAATGCTAGGGAAACAAATTTTCTCCTGATTTTGTGAAGGAAAATACATTTCTTGTGTTCAATTTTAGATGTAAAACTGTCAAAGAACTGGTGAACCACAAAAACACAGCAGGGTCAGAGGACAAACCTCAGAGAAGAGGCACCTGAGCTGCTTTTCCCTCACTAACTTCTGCTGTGAATTGACCCCAGCTATGAACTGCTCTGCAATATTTCTCAGAGCTGAGACTGTATAAATTTGTAATATTTCAAACAGGCAGATCAATTTTTTTCCTCAAAACCTTTTATTCAGCTTTAATAGATTTTTTTTTTCCCCCTCTTGTGCTTGAGAACTGGACAGTTTTGCAACCTCTGGGGTTTTTTGTGTCTGGTTGAAAATAATTCACTACAGGCAATGAGCTGCTGGAGCGAGTGGGTGTATGGGGTGGGGGAGGACCTGGAGTTCACTTCTGCCTCTGCCTTCATCCTTTATTTAATTTTGAATAAGTTAGATTGCTTCTCAAAGCTCAGCTTCCTCGGCTATAAAGCCACTTCAATGATTATCTATTTTAAAATTATATTTTTAAAAATTATCCTCCCTTGCTTTGAGATTCCTGGATGACAAGTGGAGGAGTTAAGGGTCCTTATTTCAGCGTGGAATTTTGCTCAGGAGAAAAAACCACAGATAGCCAAGAGGTCTTTATGATGTGTTGCTCATTAAAGACGCAGCATTTTTGTGGTGGCAAGGTCAAAGCTGGCCCCAGTAACCAAGGTGTGACCACACACAGGGATTTTTACATCAGCATCCTCTTTATTTTCTTTCTCAGTAATTCCAGGAGGGGGTTTTTTGTTTCATTTCTTCTACTGGGAACTGAGATGAGGTTTTCAGGGAGCCAGTGAGTGTAATTCCAGCATTTCATTTGTGAATGAAAACTCCCAGAGCTCTTAACTCTCCTTGTAAAGCTGAGACTGTCTTCCCGGTGGTGTTACCTTCACATCAGATGATTTCTGTGCCAGGTTATTGCCTGATCACTCAGTTCCTGGACAGCTCTTTGCAATCAGTCTTGATTTTTGCTGTTCTGAGCAGTTTGATGCCACTAAAAATCTGTCAGCCTGTTCTTCAGTCCCTTCTACACATCACAGATCTGCTGGTAACCTCTTTCCATTGAGAAATCAGAATAATATATCTGTAATGTATCTATACATACATATATGTATTCCTGCCCTTTTTTCCCATGTGTTCTTATGCATGGTGCTCCTCCCTTCAATCCTGCAACAGCCAAATTTCTGTGGGAATCTTTGGAGTTTGGAATTCAAATTCCTTTCAGAGGATTGTCCACTGAATCTCCCTTGTCCTCATATTGACTCTTTCAGAGGACATCACAAACCACGTCATTCTTCCCTTCACACCTTGCTTCTTTCTTTACAAAGAATTTGGCCAGACCAGCTTCAGGTTATGGGAAATACCAGTACCTGGCTGATGCTCTGGAAGGCCATGACAGGAAAAAAAATTCAGTAAATATCTGAGTTCAGTTTTTCATAACCAAGGCTGTGGAAAGATAGCGTGTTTTTAAAGTTTGTCACATCAGAGTGGAGGTGCTTAAGCTTATCAACAAAATCAGCTGATTTATTGACAAAAAGGAAGTTTTCATAAGTGAAAGTTATCCTTCCACTGTCCCAGGTTGCTCCAAGCCCCATCCAGCCTGGCCTTGGACACTTCCAGGGATCCAGGGGCAGCCACAGCTGCTCTGGGCACCCTGTGCCAGGGCCTCAACACCTTCACAGGGAACAATTCCTTCCTAATATCCAGCCTAAACCAACTCTATTTCAGTTTGAAGCCTTTCTCCCTTGTCCTGTCATTGTCCTCACTTCTTTTGATGTGTCATGCTCCATTTCAAACACCACAGCCCACATTGATGAAATTCTTCTAATCTTCCAAAGAAATCAAAGTTTTTTATGTATAAAAGTGTCTCACCTGTCTATGTAGCTGTATGCATTTCATTTATGGGATTTTTTTGCTGAAAAGCATTCCCTAGTCCTGTGTAACCATTCTCCTTGCTGATACAATTGCTTCTCTGAATATTTTCTTAGTTTCTACTGACTCTCTTCACACTTCTGTTTCCACTTCTGCATTGTTCTGTTCACAGACTGAGATTTTATTATTATTGATACTCTTTTTCATTTCCCTTTCTTCTTCCTGTCTGAATGGCTTATGTTTTTTCTCAAACACTGATCAAATTAGTTTTCCTATTGATTTTTTGAATTTTCTTTTCTCTAAAGATGAGCAGTTCCTCCACTGGTGCAGGTTTGCAGTTCATGACCTGCTGACATCCCTGAGTTCTTCTTGCAAGACTTTTATCATCATTTCTGCTGGTTTGCCTGCAGGTTGTTCTATCTGCACAGAGAACAAAGATAATGTGCTGCTTTGATTATAATCCATCCAGAATTTATCTCCAGTTTTGCCCCATTGCTATTACTGGCTTTCTGCTGTTTATATTTTGTTGAATAACTGCCCAGCAAGGTGTCCAGTATCATATGCATTCTACAAACTTTCTGAAATTTCTACTTTTGTTTGTGAAATGTTCATTCTTCTTAATCACATCTCATTATTCCTGATTGTACATAAAAGTGTATTCCAGCCCTTTGCCCAAAGGACTTATTGTGGTGCCTGTGACCTTTGAAAAGGAATCTTCTGTGATAAAAAGCCCTGTCTGAGGACCAGGTCAGGCCAGCATGGTAGAACAATTAAAATAAAGCATTAATTAACTGGCAGATTGCTCATCTGAGGTCAGGATGGCAGCATCCAGAGCTTCCACTCAAAGGACTGCTCTGATCCCAGTTTGGGTTACTTAACCCTGAAGTGATTTTACAGCACTGAATAAAAACATGAAGTCCAAATAAAATAATTTTTACAGTTCCTGGGAGTGAGGAAGAACAAACATTCTAGGAAGCACAGGAGCACAAGCTTTCTGTGAAGCAGGGAATACAAAACCCAGCAGAAAATGAGCAAAATAAAAGCCAGTTGTTCATTAAATTCTCAAAAGGAAGAGCAGAGCTTAATGACCTCCCTTTGAAACTCCTGGGCTTGGATAAAACTGCAAAGAAGCCCTTAGAGTCAGCACTGCCTCTTTTGTGCACTTCGGCCATTTCACCTTGATAATGGAGATAAATTTCCTCTCAAGTGGAGTTTAGTTTTTATGAGAGAAAAAAAATTTACTCATCATTTACTGAAAAGTTTCTTTTGGTTCAGAAGAGTTTCTGGGCTCCTGTGTTCAGGTTATAACAGAACAGTGCCAAAACAGATGGCTTCAATACTTTCTGGATCACTAGCTTGTAACTCCATTTTGGGGGTCTCAATTTTCATCCCGACTTAGAAATGGAAAGATTAAACTTCTGGCAAGAAACAAAACCTTCTTCTTTCCCATCTGTAGTTGGAGAGGGTCTTATTCCAGCAATAACGATATTCTTAGCATGGCATAAATAAAAAAGAAGAAATAAGCCACTTTACTCTGTCTTCAAGATTTTGTCTTTGGTTTCACTTCATCTACCAGTAAATGTCAAGGTAAAAATCCTTAGTTATGTTTTCCATTAGGAAGCAGAAAACATGGACAAACAGAAATGGATGAAAATAGAAAATAAGTCTAAAGAGAAATAAAAAGGATGTACTGCCTGTCATCATTACCTCTCTTAAGTGACCTTTCCTGAGCCTCCATTTATGGAACAGATGTGTGGGTTTTGTTAGAGCTGCCCAGCTCTGAGGAATTAATCTGTTGACACAGAGCTCCAATAATAATGAAAAAGTCCTTGAGAAAGAATTGTGTACTTTGGTCAATACAGCACTTAGGCTCTTTTCTAGGAAAACTCACTTTGCAGTGGAGTGAGACCCTTATTTGTCAGAAACATTGCAATCTATCTGAGGGACAAACACCAGAGGCTTCGTCTGCTCTGCCTGTAAACCAGGCTCAGTCTGGTAGCCACTAGAACTGTATGGATTCTCTGCAGCTGAGAAAACAGCTCCATTTTCATCTCCAAGCCTTCAGCTCTTGCAGGCCATGTGCAGCAGCTTGTTCCCTGCTTGATTCCCAGACTGTGTCCTCTCTCCTGAGAGGACTCCCCTCATCATCCCCACGGGCTGTGGTCTTAGGCCCAGCAAAGACAAACACAATTAAAACCCCATCTGATTATGCACTGAAAATTGATCTTCAGCTCAGACCTCTCTGAGTGTTGCTAAAAGGCATTACTGAGCCAAGTGTCTTTCTGAAATGGAGTGTTTTGGGGTTTTTTTAAGAAATCATTAAAAGTGAACACACTAAAATGTGCTTCTAGAAGGCAAAACAAGTATTTTGCTGTGACCACATTTTCATCTTTTCCCTTGGATTTTTTGCTTGCTAAGATCAGCACTGTAGGGGTTACCCTATCCAAGTCTTAAAGACCTCTCAGAGAAACCTTAATAGAAACAAAATGTTGGTGCTTCAAAACATTTTTAAGCTTCCATAGACTGTAATGTCACAGAACTTCTGTCTACACAGCCCCATTGACTTCACTGAAACTCACATGAGATATCCTGGGCATCCTGAAGATCTGTGGAAGGTTTATGGGCAACTGGTTCAAGTCCAAGCCCTATTAGTCCAAAAACACACATTTAAAATATGTCAAATGAACCACTGTGGAAAAGTTTCCATTTCTTTCCAGTGGATATAAACAGATCTTGGGATAACCAGCTGCTTAATCTAACAAGGAATGATGCCACCCCAACTCAGTTCCTTATGCTCTTGCTCTTCTTAGCCTCACTCTGGGATGGAATTGATTTATAGCCAAGGCCAAGTCACTAGGTTTTTCTCTCTTAGGTCTTAAATATCCAGGATGGGGAAGAATGAGTTTTTCCTTTTCCTGGAGAAACTGTGGGGTGAAGCCAGCAGCAGGAGCTGTGTGTGTAGGGCTGCACTCATGTCCTGCCCTGCTGCAGTAACAGCTGGGCAGAGAAACTTATGAGAAAGTGGAAAAGCAAGCCTTGAAGGAGCTTCACACATTCTAAAGGAGATTCTAAAGCCAGAAGGAGCTGTGAATTATGTTTCTAACCTCCCTTTTTGCACTGAAAAGGCCAGAGGATTCTCCTCACTTGATGGCCCTCTGCATCCAAGCCATGACCTCTTGGGCATATACATGAGACTCATTTTTCCAGTAACTTCCCTCCACCTTTCTCAGTCCCCAGCCTTTAAAAAAAACCCCAATTCTCTGGTTTGAAGGTAAAGGCAGACTGGTAAAAGAAGACTGCAATAATGGAAGAAGCAGAGTGAAAGCCACTCTGAAGTTCAGGCTGAGATTACTCAGGAGAAGGATTTAGTTTGAGTGGCCAATGCTGCTGTACCTTCTCCTATAAGAGTGTAATTAATGTCCTGGCAGGGTTTTCCTCTGACACCTGGGCAGTTTGTTAAAAGTCAGCACTGATGAATCTTCCTGGTGATTCTGGAGGTCTCTTACCAGCTTTTTGTCACATGTGCCAGTGACACTCACTGACTTCAGGAATGCAGGGGTGCCTCAGAGCCCTCTGCTCTGGGTTTGGCCAGCTGAACTGGAAGAATTAAAACCAGACTTTTATAGAATGTGAGTGTTTCTGGTGAAATAACTCCCAGAATTTTCAGCTAGCAGTTCTTCTGGACTGATGAATCACACCTCTGCAACTGAATTTCAGAAGAAGCCAGAATCCCGAATTTTCTGATGCAGGCTGTGGCAATTCGAATTTCCAGTTCAGATGGCAGGATGCTGAAGTCCCATTGAAGTAGGACTCATGAAACTTGAAATGCCTTCTTCAGCCCAGTTGATCACAATCATGCCATTGATCAGTCTGACTGATGTTTGGAATTTGTCATTGATCAGTCTGACTGATGTTTGGAATTTGCTCTGCCATTGATCCGTCCGACCAATATTTGGAATTTACTCTTACTTGGGAATCTATAATTCAGTCTGGAGCTTTTCATTACAATTGCAAAACTGGCATGCTTTTAACTTGGTACCTTTTTTGCATCTTTGGTAGAAATAAGCCTAACATGGCTCTGAGCTGACAGAGAACCTCAAGATTTAGCAGCAGAATTTCAGAGGGGGAAGTTTTCTTTCTGTGGGTGAAAGTCACCTCCATTCACCTCCCTCTGATCAGAGACTGCCTGAACATTCCTCTTTGTGTTACTGGAGAACAGTGCAGCCACCAATGTGAGGAGTTTAAGATTCATCTCAAACCACAGATATGGAGCTGGTTTTGTCTCTGATAAATAAAGCATGAACCAGTTGACTTCAAGCTCATAATATGACAAAACCAATTCTGAGTAGAGCAAACACACAAGCTGCACTGTTTTATTTACTTCTGGTACTCCCCAGGGCCCTGCTCTGCTAAGGAAATGATTTCCAAAAATGCTGTGTTAACTCCTAGAATGGTGTTTTTGTATCTCATGCAGTGTGTTTACTGCATGATTCCCAGTGCTGCCAGTCTCCCAGTGTCTGCTCAGGTGTTTTATTGCTCCATTTGTTCTGAACCATGGAACAGGAGGCACAGGGAATGCTCTGATGGATGCCAAGATATGTAAACATTGAAATACACCCCACAGCACAGGGGAAAAAGGAGAATATTTTGAGAACACCTTTGAGTTGTCAGCTCCTCTGTGGTGTTTGTAAATATTCAGATGTCAATCACAGAATTGTTCCATTCATGGGCTGAAAAACACCAGGTGCCCCAGAACCCTGGAACTGGGTGTGAGGTAAATATTTTCTCACAAGCTGTGCTGGGACCTCAGCAGTTGTGTAGTTCTGACAACTTTGGGACAGACCCATGTCTTGTAAGCTGCCCTACTTTGTGCTCTGGAAACAACCCCAAACCTGCGCCTCAGAGCCAAATCCCTCCCCTCATCACAGTCCACAAATCAGTCTTCTCTTCAGTTTGGTTTTCTTTTTAATTTCCTGTTGGCACTATGCAAGAAAGTCACTAGCAGATGCTACAACAGTAATTAGAGCAAATATCAATTCTCAGTGGTGAGGCTGCAGCACAAATAATAATTAGCAACTCAGCAGATTGAAAAGGGAGTGACAAATCCCTCAACCTCACCTTTAGTTCCTTGTTGCACCCAGAAAAGGAGAAAAGGGAGTAAAAAGAAGCTTGTTAAGGCAGTAATGGTGTACTCCATTTTCACTGATGTTTTGGGAATATTAAGAGCTGTTGGATGTTTGCTGTATAATCTGGTATTTCTAGTAAACTTCTATGTCTGTTGTGATCAATGGTAAAGCCAAAGCACTTTTCAGTCTTGAAACTTTAAAAAGTGCCTTTTAGGGTGTAAGCTGTTGTTTTACTGACTGGTTGTATTTCTTTCCTCTCTCTCCCTTCTTTTCCAGATAAATTTTGTATTTCTATTTAACATAGTTAGGATTTTAATGACAAAACTGAGAGCTTCAACCACTTCAGAAACAATCCAGTACAGGTAAGTCAGCTGTGATTCTTGCTGCTCTGGTGCTAACAAAGCTCTGCTTTGTCCTGTCCTTGTCACATCTTTATCTTCCCAGCTGCCACTGTTGATGGAGCTCTAAATTAGGCCCACAGAAAAGCCTGCCTGCATTTTTTCTGTCCACTCCACTTCACTTCAGGCCTGCACATTCCCCAGCACACATATGGAATCCCCTCCCTTCCATGAAATCTGAAGGATTTGATCTCTTGTGAGGATAAGTTTATCAATTTTTATGTGTGCATAAATGTATATAGAGTAAGTGCTGATCCCCAGCACAGGAAGGAGCTGGAGCTGCTGGAGCCAGGCCAGAGGAGGCACCAGGATGAGCAGAGGGATGGAGCAGCTCTGCTGTGGGGAGAGGATGGGAGAATTGGGATTGTTCAGCCTGGAAAAGGCTTTGGGATGACCTGATTTTGACCTGAAGGGAGCCTGCAAGAAGATGGAGAGAGACCATTTAGAAGGATCTGGAGTGACAGGACAGGGGGAAATGGCTTCACACTGACAGAGAGTAGGTTTGGATGGATATTAGGAAGAAACTCTTCCCTGTCAGGGTGGGCAGGCCCTGGCACAGGGTGCCCAGAGCAGCTGTGGCTGCCCCTGGATCCCTGGAAGTGTCCAAGGCCAGGCTGGATGTGGCTTGGAGCAACCTGGGATAGTGGAAGGTGTCCCTGGCCATGGCAGGAGGTGGGACTGGACAATCTTTAAGCTTCCAACCCAAACCATTCTGGGATTCTGTGACTAATGTGTGCATACAGATATTTAATGCTCCATTCAAAATGTAGGGGAGGGGAATGAGGGATGATTATGGCCCTTCCTTTCAGCTGGTGCCAGAATTTGTGTAACCCCTCACTGGCTTGTGCATCACAGAACTGATCCTCAAATAATCAGTACCTTTTTTTGGGTTTGGCTTCTCAGGTAAATCAGTTCCCATCCCCAGCATAACCCCACAAGCACTGGGATGGCCAAAAGGAAAAGTCAGGAGGGAAGGTGGCCTGGCCCCTTCAGACACCAGTGTGGGCTTAGATCAGCCTAAACAGTCTAAAAGCAATTTCTCAGACACCAGGAGATGCTGAGTGCCCTTCTCTTGTCATTTGCAGTATCTTGCAAGATATTTGGAGGACTTAGGGACGAACAGGTCCTTGCAGTAGGAAATGGCACAGGTTTTGTGGAGTGAGATCAGTCACTCTGACTCATTTCTGGATAAAATCTCAGCATCTCAAGCTGAGCTGCATCTTTTCCTCAAATCAGGCTGCTCTTGTCTTTGGAGGCAGTTTTCCTGCAGTAATGGGCTTTGTTGTTTTGCCTGATTCCTTCCTTTTACTCCTCTCAGGGTTTTGTTAGCGAAGTTAGTGCAGTGGTCTGACGTTCAGACCCTTCTCTGCACATTTCCTGAGAAATGAAAGGGAAAATGCCCTTTTTCCTTGCTCAAACCTCATGCCATAAAACCAAAGCTGGCCTGAAAAAGCCCTGATTCAAACCTCAGTATATTTTTATCCCTTCTGCAGCTTGCAGGGGAGCATTAGAGACATTAGAATGAATAAATCTACAGCAGCTGCCATTGTTCCTGAACAGATGACAACGATCTTATCCTTGCAGGCTCTCTGAGGGAATTGTCTTTTCCACAGCCTAAATGGAAACCTTTAGAATTCCAGCAAAGCCTGGGGCAAGCCTTGATTCTCTAAAGCAGGGCAGTGCAACCCTTTGCTGAGCATGTTTTAAATCGTGTGGCAGCTGGTTCGTTAAGGCTGTCACTTTATCCTGACACTGGCAGTGGTTTTGTGCTCCCCTGCCTGTCTTTATCTACCTGTTATGGCATTATTCAGAGATTTATACAGACTTGGCCAAATTTCAGCCTTTGTGTTTGCACAGTGTTTAGTACAATGATTTGCTGCTCTCAGCTGACACCCCAAGACACTGATACAGCACCAATAATAAGGATTAGCCCCTAATCATTCTGTTAATCACTCATGCTCCCTGGTTCACCACCTGCTTTGTGATTTGTGATTCCTAAGACAGCCCTGAGCAGTTGAGTTGGGTGGGCAGGTGTTGCAGAAAGTGTTTCCACTGCAGACAAAACCACATGATGGGCACAGAGCTGGTCTCAGCTGAGCTGGGCACTGATCACATCTCCCCGAGGTGTAAGAAATCACTCACCAAACCTGCAGAGAATCCCGAGGCTTCAAGCCTCCCTGATAAGAGAGAAAAGGAGGGAGAATGAAAGAGGGGGATATAAATCAGGTTCCCATTCTTCCCCTGGAGTTCAGAGTGTGGGGGGAACAGCAGCATTCAGAGGCTTTCCCAGGACACTTTCCCCAGGTGGATGGGCACTGTCAGGCAGGGAGGCTGTCACTCTTTCCATGCCCATCCTTTCCACTCCCAGCACAGTTGTTCTTGCCTGTGTTCACCTGTTTTCTGTTCCCTGCCCACAGGAAGGCAGTCAAGGCCACGTTGGTTCTCCTGCCTCTGCTTGGCATCACCTACATGCTTTTCTTTGTCAACCCTGGCGAGGATGACATTTCCCAGATTGTTTTCATCTATTTCAATTCCTTCCTTCAGTCTTTTCAGGTAAGAGAGCAGGCTTATAGCTGTATCAGCTGAAAGGATCCTCAGTGCTTTTCAGCCATGGAACTTTAGGCAGTGAATGAAGTCTGTGATAGAATTATTAGTTGCAAATGGCTCAGCTTAGTTCACACGTGAGTAATGAATGTACAAGTGTGTCATGTGGAGTGGAAAACCCTCTCAGGTGTGGACTGGAGGGATTCATCTCCCCTAACTCAGCACTGTGTTCAGCTTCTCACATAAAATCAATAGAGAGAAGATATTTTATTCCACCTGTCTGAGAGTGGATGAGGGATGCCCCTCCCGAGGTGCCCCTCTGTTCTCAGAGCACACACTGGGCTGAGACTTGGACTCAGTCTTGCTAAACCAAAGGGAAACAGCTCCTACCTGTTGGACTTGCTGTTCTGTGCAGGTTGTAAGAGCCTCCAGACAAGTTTATGTGCTGTTCTGCTCAGCCAACAGCCCAATTTTTAATTAATATTAGAAGTTATGTAATGTGATTTTTAAGGGATGTCAGGAATTTATATTAGCTATTTTCTCTGACTCAGAAAAAAAGACAGGGTGAGTAGAAGTTTAGAAGCAGTTGGTTAAAAAGGAAGTTAAAGCAAACAGTCCCATAGGAAGACAATAAAACATTAACCAGCTGCATTCAGAGAAATTCCTAATATTTTGCCTTCAAATATAATTCATGTCTCAAGGGATGGATCACTGAACAAACTTTTGGTGGAACTCAGGAATTTAACTGGGAGGAAAGGGACAGTTTCAGACACACTCGAGCTGTGTTGCCCAGTGCTCTGGTGCATTCCCTGAGCCATCAGCCCCATCTCCTCCCCACCCTGAATTTAACTGGAGTTCTGGCAGGATGGAGATGTGAAATTTGAGCAATTGCCCCAACTCCGTGAATCTGACACAAACCCATCCTGAGTGCCCTCAAGGATCTTCAGCCACTCCTTTCCCCCAGGTGTGTCCTACAGCTTTACCTCTTGAACTAGGGTGGAAATTGTTTGACACTGATGTTTTACCTCCTGTGTGCAGGAATATGTGCTATTAAACCCAGGATATCAATACAAACACACAGCTGACAAGACAAATCTAGGGTTGGGTTACTGTTTTTACTGATTGCATCCCACCAGAAATCACAGCTGACTATCCAAAATAAAAAATGTCCCTTTGACCCATGAGGGAAGGAACTTTAGCCTTTACCTGTGAAATAATTCCACACTTTTCATTTCCTAAAATTGATTGTATTTTTATCTGCTGTTGCTCAGTGTCTCAAACAAATGCTGCATTGCTCATCAGTCCTGTGAAGATGTGTGTGAGAAGGAAAGCACAGGGAGACTCTCCTTCATGGTGATCATAATTAAAGCCCTGGAAACAAAATGGGCAGAATTCCACTCACAGGAATTCCAAACTTTGCAGTCACTGCAGGGGTTTAGTCACTGCTGTCAGCAGATTCCACAGAGCCTTTGAGCTCAGGTGAATTTAAGCAATCTGATGATGCACTTGCCCTCATGAGAGCATCTCAAGCCATTTCACACCCCCTGTGAGTGCCTGGGATGTTCTCCCAGAGCTGCCAGCTGTGGGACAGCTCCTCTGAGAGGTCTCAGGGCTTGGATGCTGTGGAGATTGCAGGGACAATCCCCTCTCTCAGTGGAAGTGTTAAAATGTTTACCTAATAATTGACTACTTTCTCTTCTTTCCAGGGTTTCTTTGTGTCAGTATTTTACTGCTTCTTGAATGGTGAGGTGAGTAATTCACCCTTGGGAGGTGGAATTTGTTTGAGTGCCTGATTACAGAGACTTGAGGTGTTTCTACTGGGGGTCACAGTCCCACCATTCTCTTGTAGAAGGTTCTTAATGTGCACATGAATTTCCCAGCCTTTGGCCTCAAAACTTTATCAATTTCAGACTATTACCTGTGAAGTGAGGGCAGAGGGAAAGAAGTTTTGTCAGATTATAAAATTTCTGTTCTTCATCTTAAGACTTCTTTGAAGTTTCTCTTTAATTAAAAATACAATTTCTGGGCATAGCTAATTACTTCTGAGCTGGACTTTTGTTAAGGATGTGCTTCAGGTGACCCATTTCTATAGTGCCTTTCTGAGCTGAGTGATTTTGTCCATCTCTGAAGTGATCAGTGCCTGTTGCATTCAGAAAAGAGGGTTGAAAACTGATTAAGTCAGAATTAATAGGAGGTACTGCTACTCAAGCAAGAAATGCTTCACTAATATCCCTCAGTGTTTGACTTCCACCCCAAAGTGTGAGAGATTTAAATCTTTCCCCTGCTTACATTGTCAGTGTCTCATTGACCTGCATTAAAGTGTGTCATCTTTGTCCAGCTAAAATCTTAGTCTCTGCAGAAATTAATTCTGTGTTTTATTATTCCTGCTGTATTGGTATAAACTTCGTTCTGCTTCTTAATTTCATTATGGGCTATAAGAAAGAATGGGCTTGGCTTCAAAGCAGCAGTATTTTATTTTAAATATTTTATTTAAAAAATTTTTTTCATTTTTATTGTATTTATTTTGTTTTATTTTACATTAGTAACTTTACCTCTTCCTCATTAATTCTGAGGTGATGTTAACAAGAAGCAGCTCAGTTTTCTCACGTTAAGCACATGCCACTTTTATATCCTGGCATCAAAGTTCTCAGTTCTCTTTCCAACTTTCCTTTCAGAAATTGTCACCATTCCATTTGCCTCTTAAAAAGTAGGGAGTTTAAATCTTCCTCCAAAATAAAGGTGCCTGTAGAGCTAAATTTACCTCAGGCTGTGTCAGGGGAGGTTTGGGTTGGAGATCAGGAAAGGTTTTTTCCCCCCAGAGGGTGCTGGGCACTGCCCAGGCTCCCCAGGGAATGGGCACAGCCCTGAGGCTGCTCCAGGAGTGTCTGGACAACACTCCCAGGGATGCCCAGGGTGGGATTTTTGGGGTGTCTGTGCAGGAGTTGGACTGGATGATTCTTGTGGGTCCCTTCCAATTCAGAATATTCTGTAATTCTACTTGTCAAATTCATCAGGTCTGCACTGTTAAAGCAGAAGGGGAATCTTCCTGTAGACAGCAGGCTTTTTAAATGTCTGTGCTCCTTTTTTCATTTTCACTGGTGTCCCAGTGACCATCAGGGGCTGGAGCCCAGGCCATGTGATCTCACAGCTAGTCAGGACTTTCTGTCACCCCAGTTCCATTTTGTGGCACTCAGACTTGGAGCTGCTGGCTGTTCACAACAGGTTGTCACTCTTTTGGCTGTTCTGGCATTCTTTCAGCTCCTTTTAATGGGAGAAATATCCAAATATGCCCTTCCCTACAGCAGTCTGAAGCTGTCTGTCCAAAGCCATGAGCCACTTCCCATCTCCTGTAGCTTTGATGAGTTCAGACATAATTGAACGTGTCAAAGGAGGATTACTCACCTCATGCACTTCCAGGCTTTGATAACAATCTACTGGGAAATCTGGAATGATCCCAGAACTGATTTCCCAGCTGTATCTCACTGCTGTCACAGTGGGAAAGGGCATTTCTGAGGGAGTCAGTGCAAGGTTGAGACACCCAGCTTGGGGTGTTGATTCATTTCCCTAAGCTCAGATATCTGGTGCTGCTGGGGAGGCTGCAGCAGATCTGAGGCATCTGTGTGGCTCTCACCAGCTGATACAGGATCTGGAGAAGATTCCAGAGGATTCTGGAGAAGATCTGACTGGGAAGTGGAAAAACCAGGTGGAATTCCATGGGGCTTCTCAAATAGCTCTGTGTCAGTAATTCAAGCCAGTCAATGTAACGTTTTTGCTTTTTAAGCTTTTCATCAGGCACCTGCATCTGCTCACCTGAGCAGCTCCAGTCCTTGCTGGCAGTCTGGGCTGGCTCTACACTGCATTCCCAGACACCCTGCTGGCATGTGGGCACCCACAAAAGCTGAATTTGGGAGGGAAATGCTTTCCTGTAGCTTTTTTTTTTTTTTTTTGACATCTAATATGCAACTTCCAATTGACTGAGCCGTAGCAACTCTCTGACTGCTTTGAGGTACAACATAAGTCCAACCCCCCCAAATATTACAATATTGACTATTTCAAAACTGTGAAAAAGCTTTGGGCTCATCTTAATGTACTGTGAGAAGGCTTTTTTGGAATATCATAAAGCTTTTAAAGGATAAAATTGCCTGTTCTGTGCTAGCCTCAGCTTTGCACAGCAGTGAAGAAAGCAGCAAACTCAGTGAATATTCAGAGCTTTCTGAGGGTGTAATCACACTGTCCAAAGCACAATTTTGCATCTTATAGTACACTGTTTTAAAAGCTGAGCTGCTCCCAGCCAGGCATCCCTACTGGAAGTGGTGATGAAGACAATCCCACTCAATCCCCATGAAGTACCAGATTTTTCTCAAAAAGGGGAAAATAACCTGTGAGGAGCAGCCTTTCAGTAGCCTGAAAGTTTCACAGATATCACTGAAGCCTTGTTATCTCTTCAGTGAGCCTGATGTTCCTGTCTCTGTGGTACATGGGCTGATAAGTTACTGTCTCACAAGGTTTTAAATGCTTCAGGTTTTCCAGTTAGAGCAGAGCTGGATTCTTTAAATGCATGAAATGGTCTTTATCAGGTTACTCATCCCCCACAGTGCCAGGCTTGCTCCAGTTGATGACACAAGCAAAAAGTCTGGAAAATCCATCAATTTAAGCTTTAATAATGCTGTGATCTCAGCTGCATCTCTTCCACCCCATATTTGATACACATCCTGCTGGGTACTTACAAGCTGCCAGTAACTGTCTGTAGCAGAGCTCAAAAATTATGGATTGCCCTCAAAAAAAACCCCAAAATATCCCTCATGAGATGTTCAATGAATGCTTCATGTCCAAGACACTTGTCCCTTTACAATTTATGTGTTTCCTTTTGCTATGGGACTAAAATCTGCTGCGTTTAGTGGAAGACAGAGGAAACACCACTGTGAGTTCCTCAGGTGTGAAAGAATGGCTGTAAGGATGTTTTACTCCCTAAATAACCACATTAAAAACCCTGATTTGGGTTTTTCCTCGAGGCTCAGTGTGTGATTTCACTGAGTTTTCTCATCAGGAAGTATTTTTGAGGAAGAAGGAGAATAATAGGAAATAAAGGAGGAGAGGTGATGTTGTTTTCAGCAGCCACTGAAGAACCCATGCAGAATTCCCTCCCCCTCAGGGCTGGAATTGGGTGCAGCCTTTGCAAAGTTGTGCTGGGTTTTAAAGTTCTCAGAATAAGGAGAGGCTTAACCCCAGCCCTTTATGAGGTAAGGAAATTGTGCAATGAATTTACTCCCTGTATTTTAAAGTGCACATAAAGATTTTGCAGAGAGATTTAGTAAATGTTGAGACTATTTCTCAATCTGATGTAAAAATCACTTGGTTTGAGTACAGAGGAAGCATTAATAGCCATTACTGGAATCTGAGCAAATGGCAGAAATAATTACTTAAGGCTGCATTTTGATAGAGTCACAGGAAATGGAACCATGTGTCCTAATAAACCTGCATGAACTGAAAATAAAGAGGAAAATTCTCCTGGCTCTGGCAGCTTTATGCTGTACCCCTCAGTCCACTTCCCACAATATCTGAGCATTGCAGTCTGTGTAGCTTCAAAACCTCTGAAACTGGGTTTAAAGATAAAAATCAGCATCTTCAAAACAGGGTGTGAGAGGCTGTTCCAAAGATGAGTTTTCCTACAGAGCTGGCAAGGCTTGGACTTGATGATCCTTATGGATCCCTTCCAAGCTGAAATATTTGGGGATTCTGGGATTCTCTTCAATGAAGTTTCTGTCCATTTGAGTTCTGTGTGGGAAGTTTGGAAAACAAAACAGCTGAGAGTTTTCCCTCTGTAACTTACCATTGATTTAAACAAACATATCTTAAGATCTAACACCTGATGCCACCATAAAATGTCCTGGTGTTCAGTGATTTGGTCTCACAAATGGGGCATCACTGAAGGGAAAAAGTGAAGTGATTAAATTGCAGTCCATGCAAAGAATTTTAAGTGGGATGAGTTTATTTCCTTCATTTTTGGGTGGACATTTGACCTGGGCATGCAGTCCCCTCCCTTGCCCTCATTTCCACAGAGCACAGTGTTTCACACAGCTCCTGGACTGCCTTTGTTGGCTGCAGTGAGAGAAGTGTGTCAGGTCCTTCAGCTGGAGATAAAAAAAAAATCAGTAAATCAAAGAACCAATCTAAGATCATCAAGTTCAACCATTAACCACACACTGCCAAGCCCTCCACTAAACCATGGTCCCATCTCCAGTTTTTGAACACTTCCAGGGATGGGGATTCCACCACTTTGTTTGTCAGCCCCTTTCAATGCCTGACCATCTTTTCAGTGAAGAAATTGTTCCAAATATCCAATCTAAACCTCCCCTGCTGCAATTTGGGGCCATTTCCTCTTGTCCTATCACTTTTGATGTGGGAGCAGAGCCCACTCCCCCTCTGGCTGTCCCCTGCTGTCAGGGAGTTGTGCAGAGCCAGAAGGTTCCCCCTGAGCCTCCTTTTCCCCAGGCTGAGCCCCCACAGCCCCCTCAGCTGCACCTCATCAGATTTGTGCTCCAGACCCTTCCCTAGCTCTGTTCCCTTCCCTCTTTCCAAGCCAGCACCTTATACACAAATTATTGCAGTGAGTCCATGGAGGAGAAGCAGTTTAGATTAAAAGTTTTCAGCTTTTTATGTTTTATTGCCTCTGAAAAGTTCTGAACCTGTTTTGAATGAAGTGTGTGTGCCATGGATGGACACAAGGGGCTGTTGGCACTTGACTCATTAATTTGTTTAGAGACTTTATGGAAAAAGAGTTATCTTTTTTTTTGGACATAGAGAAACACTAGAGGGCAAAAATATGCAAATTTCATTTAATTCAAGTGGAAAAGAGCATCTCTGGATTTCCAAGGAAATTGACAATGAGAGGTTTCTGAGAATTTGAGATGTTATGAAAACAGGCATAATGAAAAATCTGTATGCTTTTATGTTGAATGCCACTTCAGAAGAGTGAATGCAGCTTGTGAACTTCTTTTTCAATGACTGCAAAAAACAAGATGCTCCTCAAAAATTTTTCAGTCAACTTACAGATCATGAGACTGAATTTAATTTCAGATGACACTGGATTTTTAAAAAAAGGGATTAGGGTAGAGTTTTTTGGAACAAGGATAGAAGACCTTACTAGAGCATGTAGTGACAGGATGAGGGGGAATGGCTTCAAACTGAAAGAGGGCAGGTTTAGATTGGATATTAGGAAGAAATTCTTCCCTGTGAGGGTGGGCAGGCCCTGGCACAGGGTGCCCAGAGAAGCTGTGGCTGCCCCTGGATCCCTGGAAGTGTCCAAGGCCAGGCTGGATGGGGCTTGTTGCAGCCTGGGATAGTGGAAGTTGTCCCTGCCCATGGTAGGGGTGGGATGGGATGAGATTTACAGTTCCTTCCAAGCCAGGCCATGCAATGATTCTGGGATTCTGTGAATGGCTTGAAACTGCTGGAGGAATGCATTCCCACACGACTCCTGCTGGAGAATTTTCCCAGGGGTCAGTTTTTCCCTTCAGTTCTTCAGTGTGCACCTTCTGCTCAGGGGAAGATGGGTACAGCACTCCCAGCATTTCTGTTCTACCTTTGACTGATTCCAGACAAAGTTTCTTTAGAGGAGAATGGATCTCCCATCCAGTTCCTTTACTGGTGTCGTGTCTACCTTTTAGCCAGACCTTCTTAACAGTGATGGTTTTCTCCTGAGAGAAACTAAAGTACTTCAGAGAAAGGCAAAGAGTGCATTTATAATGTTTCATATTCCAAATAGGGCTGGCTCCACTCCTGCTACCTCAGCCATGATGATGGAAACAAGAGGATAACAGAGGAATAAATCCCTGCCTCCAAAGATCACTTATCCTTGTTACTAAGTGCCTCATGCAATTTCCAGTTACCACCAGGTCCCTCAGAGAGTTCTGTGATCCTTGGAAACCTTACCAGCCGTGATGGGAGATCCCAACACAGCCATCCCAGAGCTGGGGGTGGAGGAGACAGTGTTTGAGAGCAGCCCACATCTGTAAAGGGATGGTGCTTGGTGAGGGGCTGCTCAGGGAAGAGCAAGCTCCACTCTGAACCTGAATGAAGGGAACAAGGCAAATCCTGATTATACAGGGAAGAAAGAGTACAACAGTGAGGATGTTCAAGCACTGGAAGGGAGGCTCAAAGGTGTTTTGAGATCTTTGTCCTTGTTTGTGCACAAATTGATTTGATAAGACCCTGACATAATCTCAAAACTGGATAAAACCACTGTGCTGCATGTGCTCTGATCATGGCATGGGACCAGAGGCCTTCTGATATTCCTTCCAACCTTAATTATTCTGTAACTCATGAGTTCTGTGTCCATAATGAAGTGCCTGTCCTCCCTTTCTATCCATATCCTGGATGGATACATCACCAGCCAGACCTGAGTCTGAAAACTTTCCTTTAGAGCCTGAATTCTTAGCTCAGGACTCAGATTCAGCATTCTCTGACCAATATATATGATCGTCTCTGAATTGACATTTAAAATGGAAAGCAATTATCTGGCTTAGAGATAAAACATCATCAGAGAGGAATAGATCAGATGCCACTGTAAATTATTCTCACAACAAGGTGCGAGGCAAGGATAAATATGTTTAATTTTTTTTTCTGTTGACCCTTTAGCCAAGCACCATCTGTCTCTCAAAATCTATTAAGCTCAAAGTGGCTTCCTTTGATCTGATCATCTTGGGAGGCTGTTCATTAGAGCTGCCAGCTCTGAGGCACCCCTGGGATGTTACTCATCCCCTGCCCATCAGCCCAGGCAAGCTCCACATTATTCATCCCGAGCCCAAAGGACATGTATTAAACATTCCTTAAATTCACTGAATAAATATGAATATGGAGGTGGACTAGAGGGCTAAAGTTCAGTTCCATCTGCTCTGAGGGTCCTTCCCCATCCCATTTTCCTCCTCATTACACTGCTGGTGGTGTGAGGGTGACTCCAGAGGACCCCAGAACAAAACCACAGGGGCTTGAGGCAGGCTGGGTGCACCTGTGGGTAGCTCTGCTGTGGGTAGTTCTGGTCCTTTGTGGCCCAGAAGAAAGGAGCAGCATTTGTTTCCACATGAAAATGTATGGCAGATCTTTATGACTAGTCAGAATTGTTGCAGCTTCTTGAACTGTTATTTATGATAACAAAATTGCACTGCTGTGCAATTCTTAGAAATAAACCTTGACATCCCAGACTGGCAGGTGCTGTGAACATAACCCCACATTGTAAAGAATTGCTGCCAAAGACCCTGGGGTAAAACAGAAAAAAAAAAAAAAGGGATTGCAGACCAATTAAGCAGGATAATTTTTAGGCAGAAAAAAAAAAAAACCCATAACAATGTTACTTAAATAATGGTGTGATGTAGGGTACCTGTTGAAACAAAACCCAACCTTCTACCCAAGCTTTGTTTTTGTTTCCCTTGAGCCTTACAGTTTGTTTTGACTGCATCCCTTCCTGCCCTCAGGAGGATTAGCTGCTGATAATGGCATCTTTCTGGGGGTGTCCAGTTCAATATTTTGTGTGATGTCACCTGGCCTGAGGTGCTGGGTCTGTGGGAGCCTTGCAAAGCCACAGCAGCAGGGTAGGACACAGGTGCAGTTGCTCAGTGCTGAAGTTAATTTATAAAACAAGGATGAAGACACTCCTGTCTCTCTGGGAGCATTGAGCTGCTCACCTGGACACACACAGGTCTGTCAGCCCAGGGCTCTCTGTGCTTAGGCCACTCTGTGTCTTTGCTCCAAATCATTCTGTGCTGCATCCTTCCAAGGTCCTGGAGAGGTCTGACCAACAGCTGCTCCACAGCATTTACTATTAAATACAGCATTTGCCATCCCTGCTCCCTGTGGGACACCCTGGACCTTTGGAAAACTTCTGAAGTACCATTTAAGGCATCACCTGACATGTATTTAAGTTCTGCTTGTTCACCTTGTATTTAAGTTCTGCTAAGTAATGGATGGGATTTCCCCCCCCCGCCCCAAGCTCTTAAACACCTTGTACATGCACATAACCAGCTGAGCTTATCACCTTCAGCTTCATTTATAGGCAGTGATTCACACAAATGAGGGCAGATTTCAACTGACCTATTTCAGTTGTCTCTTTTTGCTGAGGTGTTGCCAATACCTTAGGTCTTACTAAATCTCTGCTGCATGTAGGTAGAGGCCAGGACTTGAAAAATCTCATGGAAGTGAATTTCACTGCAGTCAGGCACAGTAAGACCAGTGCCTTGGAATTTAAAGATCCATTTTGCTGATCTGGACATTGCTTGAAAGTCCCTCTTGTTCATCTGTAGCTTACAAAAAGATCAATTCAATCTTCATCAACCTTCCACAGTTTGCACTGCTGTTCAAAGATGTTTAAAGTCCAAAGTTATTCTCCAGTCACCTCCAACTGCAGCACAAGAATCTGAAATACATCTCAAGAGGTGCTTAAATGTAGGTGGAAGTTGTTTAATTCACCACTGCAACCTGTTTTCAGAGAAAAAAAAATCAGTCTGTTTTAATACATCGAGATCATTTAATTAATTTGCCTTCTTATCAGGATTTCTGGGAATAAAAAGTGGCATTTGAGCAAAGCAAGACCTTAATCAGTCACAGACTGCTGAACACCATGAATATACAGATTGGATATTAGGAGGAAATTCTTCCCTGTGAGGGTGATGAGGCCTGGCACAGGGTGCCCAGAGAAGCTGTGGCTGCCCCTGGATCCCTGGAAGCATCCAAGGCCAGGTTGGACAGGGCTTGGAAAGTGTCCCATGTCAGGAGAGTGGAATGAGATGATTTTTAAGGTCCCTTCCAACCCAAACCATTCTGGCATTCTGTGATTATTCTGCAGACAGAGAGGGCCTGCTGTCTGTCTGGCCCTCACTTGTCAACACTTGCAGGTGAGGGCTGTCCTTGGAGACAGGGGATGGTGGCATCCCAACAGTCTTAATTCCAGCTTCCATTACCATGGCAGCTCATTTATTCCTACTCTTCTTATCAGACACCTACATAACTCTTATACTTCAGTATTGTTATGTCAGAAAGCCCCAGGTGAATGGGCCCCTTTGTTCTGTGTAAGTGGATCAAAACTTCTTCCTCTCTGCTCAGCCCAGAGCTCTGAAAGCCCATCCAGAAATGGAAAATTGAAACCAGCCAAGAGGAGGAGAGCAGTTTCCCCCTTTCTGTGTCCTCCTTGTGACCTCTTCTGTTTTTTAGCCATCAGGCATTCACCCTGTTCATCTGGGGCACCTAAAACTGACAGGGTTTGGTTTGGGTTGGAAACACCTCCAGTCCTGGAGCTCTTCAACTCACCTGCACACCCTTAGACAGCATGTTTGAGCTGCTCTGAAGTGGGGTTGGAGTAGAGCTCACAGAGCCCCTGCAGACAATCCCCAAGCTTTCAAAGAAATGAAGAAAAGCAGCAGTTTTTCATCTTTGGGTGATTTTTTTTTTTCGACTCCACCTTCCCTGCAGCACCAGTGGTGGTGACAGACATGCCCAGGGTGGCTCTGGTTGACCTCACCCAGGTGCTGATAGCTGAGAACCTGTGCCAGCAGGGCCTTCACAGGCTCTGAAAGCCCCTCCCAGGCCTTCTGCAATTGCCCTTGCAGCTGATGCCTCTGTGGTCTCCTCCACAGCAGCATCACTGCTGGTAGTACCCAAAGTTCCCCTTGTCCATGGTAAAACAGGGCTTAAAACAATCCTTTACTTTTGGGGCATGCAGTGAAAATAAGTACATTAAAGACTAAAAAATACCCAGGGTTAGATATCACTATTGTCTGAACTTAGCTAAATTTATAATCCAGACATCTCAAATAGAGCTGTTTGTCTAGACTCATTTTATAACCAATTAAAGGAAGTAGGTATTTTTCATCTGGCCACAAATCTCCGGCCTGTTTTGGACACCTACTTTAGAAGGAGATGAATCATCCCCTTTGACCTCATTGACTGGTTCCCTCTTGGTCAGGAGGAGATCTATAGGTCAGTAGTTGAGGTGCAATGTCTATATTACCTTATTTATAACCCCTCTTGGTAAAAAAATATGGTTTTGGTAAAGGAGGCCCTGGCTTGATACAGAAGTTTTGTGTAACAATGCTTCTTTCAAGTTTCACCAGACTTCAGGTTGGCAGCAGAACATCAGCATCCTTTCCAAGTGTCATGAATACATCAGGCTTTGGACTCTCCAGAAAGCTGGGCCCAGATTCCTCTCACCTAATTTTGCAGGCTTATTTATCTCCCTGGGTTAGGGGTCTGAATTGCTGTCCTCTCTACAGTAAGCAGATATCAACAAGAATATCCAGAAATTGGTTCAAATGCTTCATGCCAGGCTATGACTTTGAGTCTTCTCTGCCCAGGATTTGGTCTATTTTAGGAGTATTTCAAGCCTTCCCTCCCACTGTGTTTGAGGTTTAGGGTTCCTTTCCCCTGTTTTTCTCTTGCTTATAGATGTATATATTTGAGCCAGAGGTCCTGCCCTCTCTCTATGATCCATGTAAAAAAAAAAAATACACTTAAATTCAAGGTTCATCTGACCTATTGGTCAGCAGCTGCTTGAGGATGGCCTTCTGCTGATGTGGAGCAATTTCCACTGCCTGCACGAGGTGCTCTCAGGGGCTGGGGCAGGTGTGCCTGTGTTGCTTCGTTAGATCCCCTGTTCTTCTTCACATACAAGGGCAGCAGGGGCCCCTGGGATGGTCTTGGACAGACCTTGGATGTACCATCCATCAGGTCCACCCATCCTGAGGGCTTGATTCACTTGCAAATGTTTAGGCCTGTTTGAAATGCTCTGGTATTTAACATCAAGATTAAATATCAAGATATGAGACATGAGGTGAGTGAAAGCCATGTTATTTCCCCAAGTCAAGTACTCAAGAAAATATCAGTGAATTAGAGGCTCCCATTCAGGCATCTGAATCAGTCCCTGTGATGCCCTGAGAGGCTGCCTGGAACAGAGGTTAGACAGTGTTAAAGGAATAAAACAGATATTTACTGAAAGGCATTTAAAGGATGCACCTTGGACAGTACAAGAGCCTGGCTGTGGCACCACCCAAGATGGACACCCAGTCATGAGTTTTCACACTTTTATAAGTTTGGGTCCATTTACATGTTGGGGTTAATTGTCCAATTACATCTTCAGGTTATGAAGTCCCATCTTCCCAGGTTGCTCTCCTCAATTTGTTGTTGTTTGTACTTTTTGGGCCTGAAGCTGCAACGATGTCCTTGGTTCTCAGGCTGGAAAATGATTGTTTTGTTTAACTAAACTGTGAAGAGGACTTGCTAACACTTTATATGAAGTTCAGAGTTAAATACCACTGCAGTACAGAATCTGGAAAATAGGAAAGCTAAAACATAAGGCATCATTCCCCCCCTTTAGAGGCTTAAGGCATCACCTGTGCCTTGACAATATTGTCTCAGCACTGTCCAGCATCCCTTTACAGAGGAAATTTGTGTTTTCATGAGGGAGACACAGTGATCACCATGGAGTCAAGGCAGGAAAAGAGGAAGTTTAATTTTTCTTACAGCTTATATAGATTTCTAGAAAAGAGACCACATTGAAAGACAGAGGTTCAACCTCTTCCAGTGGTCTGAGAAAGTGTCCATCAACTCTCTTTCCACAGAAAGGAATGTAAATAAGATAAAGCATTCTGTAAACATCTTTTTGTTTACATGAAATTTCTGACTCCAAGCACTTGAAGGCTAGAAGGCGAGACAACAGAAACTCTCCTTCCATGTTCTCTCCTGTGTCTCTCCCCAGGTGCGTTCTGCTGCCAGGAAGAGGTGGCACCGCTGGCAGGACCACCACTCCCTGCGGGTGCGAGTGGCACGAGCCATGTCCATCCCCACGTCCCCCACCCGGATCAGCTTCCACAGCATCAAACAGACCGCGGCCGTGTGACCGCCCCAGGGACACCGCCCACCACCACCCCGTGGCCTTCAGAGTCCTCCTGTCTTCACTGCTGCCCCTCTCTGCAAACTCCTCCTCTGTCCTCACTGATCTCTCCTCGGTGAGGGGCCCCTGCTGCTGTTTCGGCGGGCTCTCATCCCCCACATCCGTGATGCTGCTTGGAGGTAACCGGGAAAAAGCCTCTTGGAGTTGGTGGTGGTAAAACAGATTCAAAGAAGGAACAGGTTCAAGCCTGACTGCATCCTGTGGAAGTTCACAGTGCGAAGTCTAAAACAGCACACTGGCAGGAATAATCAATTTTTTTTTCCCCCTCCCTTTCATTTGTTTTGGTTTTTATTCCCTCTTTTGTATCGCGGTGAACAGAGACTGTTTTTAACACACTGCCCATCTCACCCTGTACATTGATTCCCAACGATTCCAACAGTTTGGTGTATAATAGCCCATCCCTTGTTTTCTTTGTAAAAAGTTTCTTCTCTGCAAAACTGTCATTTGAGAACTCGTGGCAGCAAGAAAAAGAGCGTCTGAAAGGTGATGTGAAAAGCCTGAAATTATCTGCCTTCCCCATTTCTCTCTTGGACAGACTGGGAATTGTCAGGGCATCGCTGGACTGTTCCACACAGGGCACTTTGCCTGGCAAGCAGCATGCCCTGCTCTTACACTAATTTTCAAAGGACAGGAGCAGCTCTAAGTACCTCTATAAAATACTCTCATTCCTCTTAGCCCCACGCTTCCCAGCACAATATAAGTGGAAAGCTTTTGGAAAGTGGTTTCTTTTTCAGCTGAGAGGATCAGGGTGGGGATGGACAACTTTTCTGGGTTTAAAAAACACAAAAGGGAAGCACTGTAAAGATAATAATGATGAGAAGAGGATGTTTGCTTTCTGAAGATAATGCTACGTGCTGCACAAAGGTATCTCTTGAGCATTTTGAACTAGAGCAGTTGTATCTACCAGGCTTTTTATGTGATGTTCAAAAATACTGTATATTTTCAATAATAAACACTACTCTGGGTTGGTTTCAAAAAAACCAGGCATCGTTTTCTTTACTCTGGAAAGGAAGAGGACACCTGTCTTGAGAGTGCTTTTGTAGCTAAGATCAGGGAAGGAAATCCTGTTTGATAATGAGCCAAGAAGAAGAACAACCTCGTGATAAAATCCTCACAAGGGGGAATTGAAATGCAAGAAGAATTGCCTCCCTTCTCAGCTCATGGTCTTAGCCTGTCCCTCTGCGCTCTCTCCACTGGGCTTTGCCACAGCAGTAAGAAAAATGTTGTGTTATATATTCTCCATCACCTGCATCTCAACAGAGCTGGAGTAATTTGCCCTTTCCACATTTATCAGGCTTCTTCAGATGTTTTATAAGACTTTCCAGCACAAGCTTGATTTAAACCTCCAGATTTATGTTGCTCTAGTTTTCAGGGGCTGCAAAACCTCTTGGAAAACACTGTTATAAATCCCCTGCTTATGGGGAGTGTGGGGGGAATGTCTGTCCTAACAGCTCAGTCATATTCAACTTTGAGCTTGCTGGCAATCAACAGCAAATTTAAATAAACATTTTGTAACTTCTCCCTCTCCTAACTCATTTGGATTCATGTGCCTCAAAGAGATAACAGAGGGAGGAAGGAGATTTGAGTGCCTGATGAGAGAGGACCAGGTCAGTGCTTTTGTTCATCACAGTGGCAATGCACAGCCCCTGACATCTTGTGTTTGGAGGAAAGGATACATCTACAGGTTAGAAATGTGTACAGTGAGTGTCTCTGTGTTTGCTCTGGCTCTGGGCCATGCTGGGATGAAAAAGGGATTTGCAGTGCAGCAGATTCTGTCAGAAATTGCAGGTTCTTGGTGCTGGCAGGAGTGTAGCAAACATCCAGACTTGGAGCAGGTCTGAGATGAGAAGAAATTCGGCAGCTGAAGCAGCGAACTAATGGTTAAGTCTGGGGTCCTTTAGAGCTTAGAGTTTACCTCAGTGAAGCACTGGAATGTATCGGTGCCAGGGCACTCACTTTGTGCCAGTGTTTTGGGCTGTTGCTGCAATGCCTCTAGTTTCACTTACAATCATATTCACTCAACATTTAGGACCAATAAATAGCTGAAGACAATAAAACTTGGTCTGTGTCCAAGTCAGTCAGGTGGCTGATCTCCCACTGCACTTGGTACCTACCCAAGGAAACTGTGCAGCTTGAAGAAAAGAAAAATAACCTTTTCAACTCTGCAAGCCCACAGGACTTTGGAAGGAGTTGACAGTTCACTTTCCTGACAGCAGTGGTGCTGCTCCTGTCTCTGCTGCACTGGCTGGTCCCACAGGTGGAGAGCTAGCACCTGTCACCAACAGCATTTGGCACATCCAAGCTGGGATGACAAAACACTCACCTTTCCTGGGAGCACCAGCCAAAGGAGCTGCTGATGCCATCCCGAGGCTTGGGGCTGCTCAGAAATGGATTTGAGTTTAGCTCTTTGGAAATCAGCCCAGGAGAAAACACCTGGGAGCAAAACAGATAAATGACAACTTCCATTTTCCCTGGGTAGCTCTCAATAAAAATGCTGGAGGTCAGCCACACACCCTCATGTCAAGAAAAAACATTTCTGAATTTGCACTGAGTGATGTTCATCTTGCCTTTTATCAGTGAATTAATGGTTTGGTGATTATCCAGGATACCTGTGAGCAGAGCTACTGAGACATTCCCCAGATGTCCTGGGCAGCAAAGAGGAATTCCTTGGCCATGTGTGCCCTCTCCTGAAGGTGAGGACTTGGCTGAGGAGCAACAGCATGGAAAAGCACCCAGGGAGCTCCTGGATGCTGAAATCAAGCCAAACCAGGCATGTGACCTGGCAGCAAAGCTCTGGGATGTTTTGAGGGAAATTATTATTCTCTTCTACTTTGCACTCCTCAGACCACAGCCAGATGCTGTGCCCAGTTTGGTGACCCCAGTACAGAAGATAATAATAAACTAAAGCAAAATTAGCCACAGGGACACCAAGATGCTCATGTCTGGAGCACTCTCCGTGTGCAGAGATGCAAGAGGACCCGTTCCAGAGCAAAAAGGGGATTTTGAATGGAGCTAACAACAGCCTACCCAAGGTTGCTGACAGACCCAAGCCCTTCACAGTGGTTTGAGGCAGGAGGACAACAGGCAAACTGTAACAAAAGGCCAGATAAGATACAAGGAGAAAGTATTTCCTCATTAAGACAGTTAAATAGTGGGAGAGATTTCCCAGTGAGGTGGGAAAATCTTCAGAGGTTTTTCAAGACCCAAATGGAGAAAGCCTTGAGCAACATTCTGGGCCTGCTGTGGGTAGGGGCTTTGGGCTGGAGACCTCCTGAGGTGCCTTACAACCTGGATTATCCCATCATCCTGGTACTGATATTGTCAGTCATGCCTCTAAGACAAGGGAAGCATGAACATGATCAAGGTTTGGCTGCTGCCCTTTTTCATGTGCACCTCAGGGGTTTTGGAAGCATGCTCATGTCTCCTCTCTTCAAAAGAAGCTTCTTCCTTTGCTGCCTCCTGGCAGGAAGGCAAAGATGAATAAAGTCACATCTCTTTAGGGAAAACTCTTCTTTCCTTTGTGATGCCTTTTAAAGCCTGTGTCCCTTTCAACAAAATAATCATTTATGGCACAAGTCTGGGGTGATTCAGAAGTAGCTTTTGGATCAGCAGGAACAGTCTCAGCTCAGCTGTGCCAGGAAAATGATGGTGGATCTGTTGGACTGACAGCATCTGTGCATGCCTGTGTCTGTGTGTGTTTATGCACACGTGTGTCTGTGGCCTCTTGTGCATTTGAAGAAAATGGATCAAATTACTCTGGATTTACAACTTATTTTGTCAGAGGAAAACAAAGCTGCCTGTGTTCAGTGAGTCATGGAAATGAACAACTATGAGCACTCAAGTGCTCCAAACAAGACTCTCCAAAGCCCTTCCAGGAAAATGTTTGCAGTGCTGAGCGCTGCAGACCACACGTGTGCCAACTGGCGTGGGGCAGCAAATGTAAGCTGACTTTGGATCTGGGCTAATTGCTTCCCTCTGACACTATTTATGTCTTTTTTTCCCCTCCTCCTTTGCAGTAGATCCCCAGTTCCAGCTTGCAGTGGAGAGAGCTGTGCTGCAGTTGCTGGGATGCAGTGGTTTAGGTTTGGGGGCCATCACTGTTCATGTACAGGACAGCCAGGGCCTGAACACGGGGTATGGAATGCACAGCTCCAGCTTCCAGCACAGCTTCCCACCCCTGGGGGTGTGCTCTGCACTGAGAGAAGGTTGTGTGCTCAAGAAAATGAGTCTGGGGTGGAAGATGTGTTTTGAATGCTGAGATGGAGTCACTCAGGACAGTGTGCTGGGCAGAGAGGAGCTGTGAAGGGACAGAGCCGTGCTCTGACCCCCCTCTCTGGTCAGATTCATTGTCTCATTGGTACCTGCTCCTGCACACAGCCACCACAAGGCTCTTCTCTTAGGGGAGAAAAAAAAGCAATTTTGGGATTACAATCCTCTGAGTACTGGGCATCCCTACATGGAAAGGATATTGGAGGTTCATGAGTGTGAAGCTTTCATGTAAATCCTTCAAATTTTCATAGATAATTCACTTTATTCCTTTTCTCATGTATGTCTTCCACAGAGCTGGAACAAGCATCTCAGGAGAAACTTTTGGAAAAGAGATAATACCCATAAATTTACTGATGGTAAAATATGTAGTTAAAACAAAACCTGGGTCACCTGGATAATCCTGTTGGGTTCTAAATTGGTTTCTTAAGTTTCTCCACTTGCTAATTAATGCAGGAGAAAGCAAATCCTTCTGGTTGGTGTAATTACCACAGAGCAGTGCTATAGTAGCCTTGTGCTCTGAGGGGCCAAAGCTTTAACGAAGAGCTCCTCAAACTTTAATGAGTTTCCCAGACACTCACAAGCCAGCCTCCAGGAGGGCTGTGTGTGCCCAGCACTGTCACAAGGCTGTGAAGTGACCCTCCTGCCACATCCCCCCTCTGCACCTGAGGGCTGCAAGTGCTCCTGTCAGAGGCTGAACCAATTAATTGCACTCTGCTGATTGGCACGTGCCAAACGAGTGATTCAGTCTGCTGAGGTGGGAAAATGACAAATTGCAGCTGCTGGCCAGGTGGCAGGGAGCAGCACCCTGCAGGGGATGTCCTCGGGCTCCTGCAGGGTTGTGTTCACGCCTGGCACGGTGCTGATGCAGGCTGAGCAGGGAACAGTGCTTATCCCAATCCTGGCCAGCCACAGCCAGCCTCAAAGTGCACTTCCACAGGAGAAATCCTGCGTGTCCCTCAGCTGGCTTGCCTGGGATTTGGTGGTTGACTCATTTTGACCTTTGCTGGTGGCTGACTTTCAGCCCAGCAGTTCAGCCAGAGGCTGATGGGATCAGCAGCCCTGACAGCCCAGGGATCCTGGCACAGCAGGGATCCCCTCGTGGGAAACAGGGATTGCTGCTTCCCAGCAGGACAGAAAAGCTGCCTCTGTGTGCAACAAAGCAGTGCAGGCCACAAGGGCAGCCCAGCTGCTCGTGGGGGAGATCTGAGGTTGCCAAGGTTTTGTCTCCCTGCAAGCCTCCTTGTCCAGCAGCAGGCAGGGATGGGCCTCAGTTCTGTCAATCACAGGATAATTTGGGGTGGGAGGGACCTTTGAAGGTGATCTGGTCCAACCCCTGCACTAAGGACATCTTCAACCAGGTCAGGTTGGGCAGAGCCCTGAGCAGGTACCTGTGCTCAGGTACTTCAGAAAGGTCATCAAGTGTAAGGAACAAAGAATCCTTCTCTTTAACAAAAGGATTGTATATATTTTGGAGAAAAAACACCCAAACACAAATCATAGGACTATAGAATTACCCCTTCCCTCAGTGCCTGTCCACAGAGCAGCTCACACAGTGTGGGCTCTTTCTGCAATGTGCAACAGCAAAATGCATAAAACCCCATAACAAACCAACAGCCTTGCACAACTCATTCCACATCTGAGACCTGCTGTACCCATGGATTTCTGTTCAAACTATGTCAGATTCAAAATAGGTCAGACTTTATAAATGCCCTCACCCATGCTTGTGTGGTTTTCAGTGTATATGAACTTCTTAGGCATATTTCTGGCAGATCTTGTGCAAATGTCACAGATCCATTGAATCCCAGGATGGTGTGGGTTGGAAGGGACCTTAGAGATCACCTCATTCCAACCCCTGCCATGGGCAGGGACACCTTCCACAAGAAGGAAAAGAGTCCAGGTTTGGAGTAGGAGGGTGATGTTTTCACTGATCTAGAGCTGCATCCTGTGCATGAAGGTGCATTGTCTGCACAAAGTAGCTCAACAGAAGCATCCACTAAGTTTGCTTGAAGGTTTTGTTTCAGCTTTGCTGATGGGCATTTTCTCCTTTTAATAAAATTACTCATTTTGCATGTTTTACTCACTGTGAAAAAACTTCATCCAGCAGTATTCCTCCATATTTATGCTGAGCTCCAGGCTCACCTTCACCTTGTTAAAAGCAGCTGCCTCTCTCATCCTCATGGTTTTCCCTTTCTTGGTGTGCACAGGCTTTCAGTATATGCACATATTTGCCCTACTCAGCACTGACAAGCATTGGGAAGTTGCTTGCAAAGCAAAAAAAAAAAAAGTTGCACAAAAACATTTTCTCAAAGCTGCCAACATCATAAATCTTTGGGAACCATGCAGTTCCCTCTCCTGCTGAACTCATAAAGGCAGGGATGTAAAACCAAGCAGCTCCAATCTGCAGCCTCTCCAACTCTCTGTGCTCCCAGGGATTGGGAGGAAAGCCTCGAGCCTGTGCAGCCCCACAGCTCACCGTGTGCCTCCTTCCATAAATCAGCTTTTCCCACACGTTCTGCAGTGATGGGAGCTCCCAGCCACGAGAGGTTTGTGGTTCACTGGGGCAGGCTCCTTGTGAAATGATTGCAGCAGTGCCATCTGCAGCACCAGCTGAAATGCTGGGCAGGCAGAGTCAATTAAAAACCAAACCCATCAGACCTCCTGGTCCCTGGTTCAGCAAGTGAGGATCACGTGCTTCTCCCTGTCACTCACACAGCAGCATCTTTTTGGGTGGTGTTACTCATAGTCATAAATGTTCATAAATGAATCAACAAGCTGAACAATCAAACTGTCTCAGCTCGGTTATTTTACTGTTCAGTTTTATTGGCACAGCAGTGTGTGTGTGTACCACTGGAGTGGGCACATGTATCCCATCTGTGCCACTGCTGTAATCAGGATATTTTGTTTGCCAGGACCAGATTAACATCTACATCCAGAATCCTGTGGAAGACTCACCTCAGACCCTGCAGAGATCATGCCCAATGTGCAGCTGCTGCCACACAGGGAGCATTTGGTGTGTGGGATTCAAAACAGGCCTTTCAAAAGCTGGGGGGTTCCCAAATATCTCTTTGCTTTATGACAACACAGGATTCCTGGCCCACCTCTGTCCCAGTCTGCTGCAGGAGAAGGTACCAACACCTCAATTCCTGCCCCTCTCCAAGGGCAGGTGAAGCTCCCACCTCTCCATCAGGATTCCCCTCACTGAGAAGGACAACCAGGATGAGGTATGGCCATGTGTGTGTGTTCTACATCCTCTGTTTTCTGGTAGGATTAAGCTGAGAGCAGTAAAAAAAAAAAAAAAAAAAAAAAAAAAAAAACAACAAAATAATAAAGACAGCAAAGCTATAAAATAATTGTAATGCACACGAAGTGCCAAGGAAAACATTCCCAAGTCACAGCACTGTTTTTCCCAGCAGAACTGCTGGTCTTGGCTGGAGAGCTGAAAGAAAGAAAAGTCCATCCAAAGCAACTCTGAGGCTTTCCTGACTCAGCTTTGGGACTGGGATGTGCCATAACCCCTGGAGCAGGCACGTGGCTGGAAGGAAATCCCAGCAATGGTGATAGAGATGGGACCATGTTGCTTTTTGTCTTCTTTTTGCCAGAATCAGGATTAAATGCACGAGATATTTCTTGTTCAGACTCAGATGTTTATTAGTCATTATCTATATTACAGTCTCACAAACTGTGAGTTCTACAGCACTTCCAGCTAACAAAATAAAAATGGAGCTTTTTCCCCCTCTCTACAAGGCCTTTTAGGGAGAAAATGTCCAATTATGAAATTACACCTAGATTTTTTTTACTTTTAACCCAGTAACCAATCACCCTTGGCCTGCAATGTGGATTTTTCTACCCAGTTACAAAACCCCACCCAGACCCAGGGAGAAGAAGGTGAAAAAGAAGTTCTCAGCCTCTGCCCTAAATCCTGCACCTTGCTTTATACACATTACTGTATTCTAAACCCTGAAACTCTGAGTTTTGCACCCTGTGCTATCACACACTTCCATTCAAACCACACACCCACACTCCCAGGGCTGTCACTCAATTTTGGGAGCTTCTCCACAGGCTCAGGTCAGTGCAGGGTTTGCTTGGGGGTCAGAGCCTGGCAGCACAGAGACCTGGAATTCTCAGTGCCCAGGGTTCCAACAGGAGCAGCCAGTGCTGCCATCCCCAGCAGTCCTGGGATACCTCAGCCCAGTGAGCCGTGTGTGGGTGGGGATGGCTCCTGTGCAGCCAGGGTATCCAGCAGAAATGGAAAACCTCTCCTGTGAGGAAAAGGTGGGAGAATTGTTCAGCCTGGAGAAGAGAAGTCTCTGGAGATCCCTCACTGCTGCCTTTCAGCACCTTGAGGGGCTACAGGAATCCCAGAGAGGGGCTTCTGACAAGGGCAGGTAGTGAGAGGAGAGGGAATGGCTTCACACTGGCAGAGGGCAGGGATAAATTGGATATTGGGAAGAAATTCCTCCCTGTGAGGGTGGGGAGGCCCTGGCACAGGGTGCCCAGAGAAGCTGTGGCTGCCCCTGGATCCCTGGAAGTGTCCAAGGCCAGGCTGGATGGGGCTTGGAGTAACCTGGGATAGTGGAAGGTGTCCCTGCCATGGCAGAGAATTTGGAAGAGGTTTTAATACCCTGTTTTAATCCCCTTTAATAATGCCTTTTACATATGAGATCCTTGGCTCACCAGAGAACTTTTACCATTATTCCACATGTTACAGAAGAGACTCTGCAGTTTTCAGTGAATTTAATTGCCTCCTTTATGAACAAGAAGGTAAACAAAGCAGGGTTTCACATGGTGCCAAACATGATTTATCTCCAGGCTTCTGTTGGGGTTTATTAGCTAATTCATACAGTCTTGGATCCAGAGTCATTATGGGCCCGTGTTTTTCCAGCACAAATTCACTGTGAGTAAAGAAAAATTAGCTGCTCACATTAGTGCTCAGCCATAAAATTAAAAGGGAATTATTCAAGGTTTGACATGAATTAGTAAATGCACAGGCAGTAGCATTTTAGAGCCAGACACAGTAAAGTTAAAAACCTCTCTTCTGCCTTTTTCACAGATGCACATTTTATTTGTAGCTTATTGGAGAAATCAGTGAGTTTAACTGACTCGTGACTGTTTCATACTTGTCTGATTTCACAACAACAGTCGGGAGCTTTCAGCAAGTGCCCAAGTCTGAGGTGGAAAAGATCCAGGATCCTCACATCCCAGTACTACAGCTTTTTCCAGATTATTTTTTTTTCTCCTTTCTCTACTGATCAGGAATATATGATTAAATATATGTAATCAATACATCAACAGGTTTTTCAGCCTCTAATAATCTACCCAGAGAAGTTGAAGGCCTGGTTGGACAGGGCTTGGAGCAACCCAGGATAGTGGAAGGTTCCTGCCCATGGCAGGGTGGAACTGGATGGTCTTTGAGGTCCCTCAAACCATTCCATGTTTCCATGACATGGAAAAGAGGCATTAATTGAAATAACATTTTCCACACTTGTTTTCTTGGTGCTGTTCTGGCAGAGGGGGTGTGCAGGCCTGCAGGTAGCAGTGGTTGATTTTTAAGCAGCCTAAAACCTCCTCCATATCCCCAAGGCTGGGAGCAGCCTGGGTGAGAATTGTGGAGACTGAAGCTCTTGCAGGAAGGTCCTGCCAGGGTTTTAACAAGATCCCAGCAATGTTTGCTTTTCCAGAAAACTGTACCCTTATTATGGAAAGTTCTCCTTAGCCAAAAGTTAACCCCTGGATGAGATCTCAGATGTTTTCCTCCAGTCCTTGTTCTTAGCACATGGGAGAGATCAGAAACACAGTGGGTACTTCAAGATAAGAACTAAAATTTCTGATTCTTCTCCACCAGCTTTTATTCAGAATTTCCACTCTCAGGCACCACTTGTGGCCAAACCCAAATCGTTCCAGGCTGATGGCAGAATCATTCCTGCTGCCACAAAGGGTTGGTTTCACTCTCAGCCACTTCAGTGGGGAGAAAACAAAACCTAAAACCCTTTCCCTCCCCATGGCTGCAGCAGCTCTGTCTGTCAGGACTTCACTGGAAATCTGTCATTGCATCATGGCACAAATGAACTTCAGCAGGACCATCTCAAAGGGAGAGAAAAAGTGGAAGAAAATATTTTGCAAAATGTTCATGAGCTTGTTGGAAAAAGAAATTTCATTTTGATGTTAGTCTTCTAAATTTTATCCCTTTTGTCTTCTAAACTTTTATCCCTTTTATCATTTTCAATGAATATTAATCCAGACATTGGAACCAAGAATGATTTTCAAGATGAAAAAAAAAAAGAAAGAAAGAAAAAACCATGCAAGAATGGCAATGTCAGGAATGTTACAACAAAATAACTTTTGGTATTAATAATTTTTATCCCTTGAGAGTTTACAAAACTAATGAGTTCCATCAGCCAGCTCTTCTTTGTAGTGCTTGCTACTTTCCAGAGTTTGATCAGAAAATTCAAGGTCTCCTTTTTAATCTGTGATTACTTTCTAATTTAGTCCTGTCTTAATTTAAACTTGGCCAGGAGAATCTGGTTAACATTGAAATAAAACCCTGAATAAATTTGAAGTGCAGATCTTGCTGTCTTCATTCAAAAAGTCTTAGTGCTACCTCCCAAGTGCCTTGATCTCTTCTTTCTTTTCTGTCCTTCATGGGTAGAATGAACTAAAATCAATCACTTTAACCCCATTTTGTGTTATTTTTGGACGTGGCCTTGCCCTGTAGATGACAAACTCCAACAGCTGCTAAAGGTACAGTGAGGACTCATCCTCTGGTGCTGGATAAAAGGATTCACCCCAGCTCATGGGGGATGTCCATGATGTAGAAATGAGTCTTTGAGCTTCTCACTTAGCAAAAGGGAGAGGGGCAGGCACTGTGAGGCCACAGCTCACCTCTCCTCTCTCAGGCACAGGTGAGAGGAATTCCCCTTTTGCCCCTCAGCACAGAAATTATCCACATTCTCAACCTGCTTAAATCCACCTGGGTTATTTCACTGGGCTCTCACTTCACTTTTATTTTGCTCCAGTGTGATGATGAATCACATCTATTGTTTTCCATGGAGCTCCTCTTGGATCCAGAGTGGTGTAAGTGGGAGGAGAAAGCTGCTGATGATATCATTATCATCCTTTTAGGGGAAATCAGCTCCTGAATCTGACTGTCACTACAAAATTCATTTTCCCAACATGAACATTGCAGTATTTATTTTATGCAGAGATTCTATGCAGGGAAAAGCATATGGAGAAAAAAAAAAGTTTTGAAATCTCTCCTCAATGGAAACAATAGGGGTAAGGCAACCACTAACTAAACAGAGAGAAGAGATCCCTTCTTCTGGAGGGATAGATGATATGAAATGAAGTAGAATAGAATAGAAATGCAAATATTCAGAATCTTTATTATCTGTAGTTTCTTTTTCATTCACTTTCAGAGGAAGCATCCAAGGAACACCTCAGGAGATGCTAAAGGACAGGAGATGCCTGAGTGCTGCTAAGGGAATGTGGCCCTTGGACAGTGCCTGGGACCATTCCCAGTGGGAATTAGGCCTTTACAGACTGTGACAGGAGCTGGAAGTCCCCAGCAGAGGCAAATGTCACTCTCATGTCACTCTTCAACAGTTCTACTCCATTATAACCCCAGTGAGTCCTGCTGCTCTGATTTGTGTCAGCAGTCACCCCAAACATTCCCTGAACACCCACAGGATTATTTCTGAATATCTCTGGTGTGAACCACGGGGGAATTTGTGGAATCATCTGTAATTTAAAGAACACAGAGGAGTAGAGTGAGAGCTAGCACAAGAAATGCCCACTGTCCTTTTTTTGTGCTTCCATCCCATGCTCCAGTAAAACAAAGCAATTCCATGCTCTTTTGGAGCTGCCTCCTCCCTTATCTACATGTCTGCAGATCCATCTACCTGAGGCACCAAAGAAACACAGGGCACACAGGTCTCCCCTACAGGGATAAGAAAATGCCAGGTTGGACAGGGCTTGGAGCACCCTGGGACAGTGGGAGCTGTCCCTGCCCAGGGCACAGGGGTGGAACTGGATGTTCTTTAAGGTCTCTTCCAACCCAAACCATTCTGGAATTCTAGAATTTAAAATTTTCCTGGTGAGGCCATGGAGGTGGAGGTGCCACTGCAGGAATTCCTCTCTTCACAATTCCTTCTCCTGGGCTGGAAATTGTAACACAAGTGAGCACCACAGCAACTCAAGCACCATTTTTTGGTTCTTGTTGGTGGGGTTTCTTTGGTGGTTTGTTTTTTTGTTTGTTTGTTTGTTTTTGTTTTTGTGGTTTTTTTTTTTTTGGAGGGTAAGAAAGAAGCAACAGAGTGTGGAGTGAAGCCAAAATAAAGAAAAATAAGTCAGAGCAAAGAGGTGACCTTGTATTTCATCTCTGATTAATGCAGGTTATTTATTGTGAATAGCACCACTAGAGATTGTACCTTGTGCTTAAGTCACTTCTCTGTCTATAAATAGACAGTGCTCAAGGCTGTTTGAAAATATATGTTAAAAATGAAGAAATAAGAAGTCCCAAGAGATCTTGTTTTGGACAGATTAATCCAAGGGTGACTTCCACTGGAACTGAGGTCATGGAAGAGAAATACACTGAGATTTAGAGGTGTGTCCTGCATCATCCCAGGATACTGAGATTTCATTGGTGTCCTCCTGGAGAAAAGCAGTGTCTGTGGAGAGATCTGAGATGATCTCTATCTTGTAGGTGACTTATCCTGAGCTGAATTCCCTCCTGGAGCTGAGGACTCATTGGATCTGAAGTACCCCAGGGTACTGGAGACCCCTCCATGGAGCTGGGAGATGGGGCAGGTAAAGCCAGCTGGAATAACCCAGGTGGGCTTCCCTGGGGCATAGAATCATCAAATTTTAGATTAATTGAGGTTCAAAAAAACCTCTCAGTTCCAGGCCCACTGCTAAACCATGTCCTTAAACACCTCCAATAGCAGGAGATGCTCTCTGGGCAACTGAATCAGGACTCCTGTGTGGAATGTTCTCAGCCTCCTCCTCCATGTGGCATTTTTCTTTCCCTCTTAGCTCCAAAGAGCTTTGGACTGTCACAGTCTAAGCAGTACTAAATGGACTGCCCACTCTAAAGAGTAAAGAACTGCATTTCCTGGGAATGGAGGGCATTTGGTATGGAAACACTGAAATACAGAGTCTGAGCAAGGCTGATCTTCTGCAGAGTTGCTTTTCCCCACTTTCAGCACAGCAATTTTCCCTGGGCAATGTAAAACCTTGGCAGTCTGGGAGTGTCTGCTGCACTGCAACCACTCCACTTCCCTGAGAGAAATTATTTCTGTGTGAGAAGGAGGTAGGGGAGGTGAGGTCACATTCAGGTATTCATTATCTGGAGAAAACATGACAGAGTTACTTGGGAGAAAACCAGGAAAAAAAAAAAAAAGAAGAAGTAACAAAATAAATAATAATAAAATAGTTTAAAAAATCAGTCTCACTAAGATAATCCAGTCCTGGAGACAAGGCACACCCAGCCATGGGGTGTGGGCCTGGTCAGACACAGGTTTTGCCTTGCAGATGGGGTGGGTTGAGGGCCTGATACTTCTGAGTCTGTAAGGTTTTCAGCCTGTCAGTAACTACTTTTCTCCTCTTGGGAAGATTTCTTGAGAGAATTTTTATTCAAAGACAATGAACATAAATAATCTTTCTCTCCTCCTAACATTTCTAAGTTTCTCATAACAACCTCTCTCCCAGGTGTTGTTTCTGTCACTTAACCAATGGAGAGAGGTGTCCATTCTATGGACCAATAATGTGCCTTTTTGGCACAGCATGTTATAAAAAGGCTGGATGAATTGTAAATAAAACCTTCTAATTTTTCTTCTACCTAAAACTGGAGTCAAGCTCTTTATTTTGTGTCCAACAGCAGCAGTGGGCTGAGAGAAGCAGCACAGGGTTACCATCCATCAGCTGAACCCTGCTGCTGGAGCACCACATCAGCCCTGACAGGCAGGGAGAGGCTGGAGCTGCCTGAATCAGCAGCCACAAGGCTTCTTTTTAGCAGCAAGCTTAAATGGTTTAACTGGAAAAGCTGCCTCTGTCAAAAGTCAGTCATTTCTACCACCCTGGACACAAGTTATTGTCCAGTTTGGCAGTGAAATCCTGCAGGAGCATCCAGCTGCTGGCACTGACCTTGGGCAGAGAAGTGTCTTCTGTTTAATTGCCCTGTGCTCCTTCTGTGGTCTGTAGAGAGCCAGTTGACATCATCAGGAGGCCAGAGCATGACTTACCTCATCTAAAAGAGGAATTTGAAAGAGATTTTTAGGCCTCTCTGAGTGTCTGTTTCTCTCTGATGGTAGTAAAGGGAGCTGAGGGGGCCTGGCCTGGGTTTAGGCAGAGAGCCATTGAATCACAGAATAATCTGAGATTCAGGGGACCTTTAAAGGTCACAGAGCCCAAGCCCCTTCCAATGAGCAGGGCCATCTTCCATGAGATCAGGTCACTCCAGCCCCACCTGGCCTGGCCTGGAATGGGGCAGCCTCATCACCCTCATGGTTAAAATCTTCTTGCTGATGTCTGCTTAAACCCACCCTCTGGCAGTTTGAAACCATTCCCTGTGTCCTGTCCCTCCATCCCTTGTCCCCAGTCCCTCTCCAGCTCTCCTGGAGCCCCTTCAGGCCCTGGAAGGGCTCTGAGCTCTCCCTGCAGCCTTCTCCTCTGGGGTGAGCACCCCCAGCTCTCCCAGCCTGGTTCCAGAGGTTGTCAGATGGATCTTCTTGCCTGATCAGTTTTTCCCCGGCCCACAGGACCTGCTCCAAAGCCAGCTGAGGGCCCAAGACATTTATGGAGCACAATTCTGTGCCAAAAGCAGCAGCCACCACCCCAGCACGGCTGTCCCAGCTGATACACACAGGCAGCATGTGCCAGAAAACTGGGAGTAAGAGCAATTTTCTTGCATCAAAATGTTTTGATGATTTCAGGCTACAATAAAGGGAAGGAAAATAATCTTGAAGGCTTCTTTTTGCCAGTTCAAGGTCCTGTTAAATATCTCCAATTGATGAGTGCTTTGATGCAGCCTAGAAACTGCTCCTGAAAACACATTTTCCCTGGAGCATCAACACACTGTGATCTAAAGGAAGAGGGCAAGAGTTCCCAGCAAAAATCCCAGCCTCTTTAGGTCTGACAGTATGTGCAATTTTAAATCCATTATCCACAAATCTACCAGCTGTGCTTCTTCCACCACTTTTTCCAACAAAAGTATTATATCAAAGGCTGGCAGCTGTCATAATGCTTTGATCCATCTTCAAATTGCCATTCTGGATTTAAGATGACATTGTTAGCTGAGTCAAAGCAAGAGAAATTTCTCTAATTGCAGCATTTAACAACCTTTCTGTCTGCTAGCCATCCTGAGCCATGGGAACGGGGGGATGTCTCTCTTGGATCTGTGTTCCTGTGCTTTGCCATAGGCACTGGCCTAATCTTTGTGTTTCAGGCAGAAAAGTAAAGATAAACAACTTTGCCAAGAGAATCCAGTTCTCTGCAAGTGAAGGAGCTGCTGAAGCCAGAGCCAAGGAGCTGAAATAACCCATGTGCCACCAACACCCAGCTCAGGGAGACCCACAGAGCAGTGGCACCACTGCACCTTCCATCAGTGATGCATGCCTGCATTTTCCATGACACTTTCCCAGTGCAGGAGGAATCAGGAGCCCAGAATTGGCTTTGTGGAAGCTTTGGCTCAATGAAACCCCCTGCACTCACGTGCACACCCACAGTTTGCAGGGCAAGCCCTTGGCAATCCCAGCAGAAACATGTGGGATTCAAGCAGCTTTCCAAAATTAGCAAATTCACTCCCCACCCGCAGGGGCCATCCCTGCCCAAGCTGTGGGTGCTTTTTTGGAGTAAAGTAATGTTTGTGTAGCTTGCAACAGCTCCAACACAGCGTGGAAAATCCTGCTTGTTCAAGCACCTTGTTCTGATGTATAAAAATAGAGAGGGAATTTGTTATCATTGAATGGGAAACGTGTAGGAAACAGGGAGCATGAAGGGAAATCATGGAGGAGTTTGCTGTGCTTTAGTCCTTTGAACAGCCTGGGCTGGGGACACCAGCTGAGCTGACTGAAGCCACAGCAGGAACGTGGACATCTCCTGGAAACCATAAGGGAAGAATGGGCCAAGGTTGTGATTTCCTGGAACTGTCAGGAGAAGGATCTTCTTCAGAGGTGTCCAAGAGCCAATCCCAATGAAAGCACTTAGAAATCATGGGATGAGGCAGTCACCCACTGGGGCTGAAGACTGGGTTTGTCTTGATGCCAGCTACTGAAAGACAGCAGGAATTTTCAGAGGAAAAGGTTTACTGGCTGCTAAACCTTCAGAATGGAACACAAATTAGGTTCTAAAAGGAATCAAGGTAAAAGGACGCAAATAAATGCATTAAACTGCTGAGCACCAAGTGAAAATGCAAAATGCTCAACACAAACTACAGATGTGTACAGAAACCATTCCTCTGTCCCTTTGGAAATGTCTCAGTGAGAGCAGGCCATTCCCTGTAAGCATCCCTTTGACATGTCACATTCCTGACACCATCCAGGGGCTGCTGATTGCCTCTGTGAATGCCCCAGGGCAAAGCAGGACAGTCATGGAGTCCCTGCTCAGCCTGGTCTCACCTCACAGTGCTGCAGGATTGTCTTCTCCTGATCCTTCTCTTACATCTGCCAGGAGACAGCAGCAGCTCAAGGAATCCAGGAAATGCAATCTGAGAAAAGATCCATCCTACCCAGGTTGGTTTTATGCCATGAAAGCTTTGAGAAGCTTTCTCTTCCCATTGAGAAACTTCCTAGTTCCCATTCTACCCCTGAGTCTGAAATCCTGGTTGGATTTGCAGAATTTGTGCTCAAGGGGCCATCAGATGCACTGGACTGCTGGGGACTGGACTATTCTGTTCTCTCCCTATTTTCTTGCAGATATAGAAGCCAAAGTTCTGCAAGTTGTAGCAGGGATTGGTCTTCCTGTTCCCAACCCTCATCTCCCCCTTTAGCCTCTCTAAAAAGACACCTGTGAGCCCTCCTTGAGGATAATCCCAGTTGGCATCTTCTCCAAACACCTCGAAAAACTCATGAAGAGACCCCAGATTCCCCCAGAAAGCACCAAAGATAAAATCCCACAGCTCTGGGGACAGTTTTCCTCTCTGTAGACCAAAGAGCTCCACGAGCTGCTCTCCTGAGGGGTCATTGTTACCCACGAACCAGCACTGGGAAATTTCCTCTGCAGGTTGGAAACTGCCACTGCTGGTTCTGGGGAGGGTCTGTCTGTCTGTCTGTCTGTCCCCCAGCCCCACATGCTCCCCCTGATGGACATCCAGCATGGCTGTGATGTCTCTGCTGTCCCTGCACCCCGAGCCCTGACATCTCCCTGTGTCTTTGCAAGCCCTCTCAAAACCCAAGTTCCCCTTCAGGTCATGCTGGCTCCAGCTTTTCCCCTTTCTAGAGAGCTCTTCCCTTCTCCACGTCCTCTCAGGCCTGCTGAGGAGCTCTCCAAGGAGTTTGCAATGTCAAAACACCCTCGTAAATCAGTTCTCTGCAGCTGTCCCAGGAATGAGCGCACAGGCGCCGCCGTGTCCCTTGGAGCCGTTTCCCACCGCTCTCTTTGAGAGAATCCAAGCTGCTCCCTGCATTCCCAGCCCCCAAAAAATTCCTCCAGTGTTTTTCTCATTGCAGTTCAGAGCATACAAGTAGGTGTTTGCAAACAAGCCCAGCCCATCACGGAGCCCCACACTCCCCCATCCTGACTCAACCCAGGCAGCAGCGGGGAATTTGACAGCAGTGCGATGCATTATCTCATCCCTGCAGCAGCTTTCACCCACGCCTTGTCCAATCAGGAGCCAGTCACCCCACTAAAAATGTCAAACCAGCTCAGAAAAGGATGCTCAAAAATATCTCATTGCTTTACAGAACCTTTTGCTATTCATAACTCCTTTCAGCAAGGTCTTGGTGGGTTTTGGGGGGGGGGGTTTTGATTGTTTCAGCAAATTGGCAGCTCACTCCTCCCTGTGGCACTGAACAATCAGCTGGGTACTCAGCAGCAATGAGGGAACACTTCTGAAGTTGCCATCCCAGCCTTCAGGCCCTGATAGCAAAGTGATACCTCACACTGACACAGCTGAGATCCCCTAATAATCTCCTGCTGGGATATTGCTTTCTCACCCATCCAGCAGCAGAACTGCTGAGAAACTCCCTGCCAAAATAAATGGCACTGAGGACTCTATCTGTCCTTCCTGGACTTTCCAGCACAGAGTGCCTTGACCAACATAAAAAAGTGCCATCAGGAGAGGAAGAGAGCCTGATAAAAAGCCCATCTCTGACCTTATGATTGCAATGAGTCTTTTATAACACACAGGAAAGCCAATTGACACTGGAGAAGACAAGGAGGGAAGGGGGACCATATGCCTCACCCCCGTGGCTGTCAGCACATTTCTGACTTGTTAGAAAACCTGGTCCTCAGCCAAATGCACTGTTGTCACTTTTCTGAGCAAGGCCTAGAGGGCACATCCTTGCACTGGCAGTCCTTGGCTGTGTGTGAGATTCGTGCTGACTCCACAGAGGCCAAATGCCCTCAAGAAGTGCAATCAGAAGAGTGAGGTGGTTTGGAGGTGCTTTGATAGGAGTAACCCACTGAAAACCCCAAACCCTGCAGTGTGGAGGTGGTGCTCTCAGATATAATTCTCAGAATCCATCCCTCTGTGCTCTAAATAGATCTCAGATTTTAGCACAGCACCAGCACGATGGGATGCCTCACACAGAGTCCGTGTCCCCTTGGGTTTTCGTTGTGGAAAATTGTACCCAGGTTTGAGACAGGGTGTTAGAATGCGGCTGGCCTGTCACCCAGGTCCCCAGTCTCTTCCAAATGCCAGGGGTCCCAGGGAGAAGCAAAAACCCACTCAGCTCTAGATGGTAAAAGGCATCCCCAGAATGCTCTGTCTGGTGCCTGGGGGGAATTCCAGCCATCCAGCTGTGCCAGAGAGATTCCTAAAGCTTCCCATGAGATAATCCCACCTCAGAATCCTTAGGGAAAGGTAGAATTTGGTGCATCTGCCTTGGCTTCACTGTAGAACGCCTCCATGCCCTGATCATTTGGGCTTTGCTTTCCCTCACTGGAGCTCCACAGCTTGGTGAGGGCAAACATCTGCTGTACCACCTCCCTGCCCCTGTCCTTCATGCAGTGTCCATCCTCCTGAGCAGCCTCCCACCTCCCCATCTGAGTTGCTGAAAATCCTGGAGTCTGTGGAACCCCCAGGATTTTCCCTTTTCCACACCACAGGTAAGTGCCATCCTGAAGCCCTTTCCACCTTGCTCACATCACCCCATCAAACTCCTCCCTCTTTCACCTCCTCCTGCTTTTCCTTCCCCTCTGTCCACCAAATTACACAAACTGCTCCAGCCACAGGTTCACAGCTGGTTGTTGGGATCAGTGCACAAATCCATGAGGCAAAGCCAAGCATCTGGTTTTTTATCCTCATGGCAGATCCAGGAGCTGCTCTTTAGCCAGGGAGAATATCAAAGGAATCAATCTCTGGCCAAAACAGCTTTTAAACCTGAGTTGGGCTAAGGTGTCACATTGCCTGGGCTGTGAGCTGTGGTTTTACCCTGCTAATACAGGTAAAGAGCTTCCCACAAACCCCAAAGTGGCTTTCAGACACTGTGGAGGGGTCCCTGGCCTAGGCTGACCCTCTGTTAGCACAGCCAGTACTTCCTTGGAAAGCACTGACTAAAATTAGCAGTGGGAAATACAGCAGGGCTCTCATGAATAAGGTTCATAGGCCAAAAAAAGGATTGGAAGTAGAAATAACTTTTATTAAATTAACTGGTGGGTCTATAGAAAGTAAACAAGCTGTTGGGTGCACAGGATGTTTCCTCCAGAAGCAAATGCCTCCAAGCTGCTACACAGCCTTCAAAACTCAATGCGATTTTGAGCAATCACACAGATTGTAACCAGTTGCTAAATCTGGCAGAAAAACAAGGCTTCCTTGTTGTCCCAAGTGCATATGGAATTCAGGATGCTTGCCAGGGAAAGAGAGGATGTATGTCTGGGTGTGTGATATGTTTGAGTGACGGGGAGAAAGCAAAATGTTTTGTGTTTATTTTTGTCTGGGGTCAGGGTTGACTCAGAAGGAAGGCAACAGAAACTTGGGCAAACAAACAAAAAATAACAAAAAAAAAATAGGTTTTGTGATGGCTGGAGCTGCTGTCTGCAGGTGCTGAGGGAAGCTGGCGTGGTCACTGCTTTCATGAGTCATTTAGAGGTGTGAGGACACAAAGCCCTTGGGCCTCTATCTGCAAACCAGCTGGGCTGGGAAACTCACAGGGAGAGTTCATTGAAACCTGGATTAAATACTCCAGCCTTAGGCTGAAGATATTTTTAGACTGCACTTTGTTTTGCTGTAGAATCTCCCACAAGCTTGATCCTTCCATCAGATTGGAAAGCACCAAAGGAGAAAAGACAAAGCAAAAGCTCCTTGTGGGGTCCTAAGGCCACGTCCATGCAGCTCTGCACAGCTGAGACATACCCAGGACAAGGATGAAAGAACCAACAAATCACAACTGGGCAGCTCATCCCAACCTACACATCACAGAATCACAAAATACCAGGTTGGACACCTCAAGGATCATCTGGTGGAGTATTCTGTGGGAAAAGCACAATCCAGACAAGATGGCCCAGCACCCTGTCCAAAATATCACAAAAGTGTCCAGTGTTGGGAATCCACCACTTGCCTGAGAGATATTATTCCAGTGGCTGATAGCTCTCATTGAGAAAAATTTTCCTCTTGTGTCCAATTGGATTCTCCCCAGGAGTAACTTGTACTCATCACCCCTCATCTTTTCCATGTGGCTCCCTAAAAAAAAGTGAATCTCCATCTCTACAGGCACTCTTTAAATACTTTGTGTTGTGGTGTGTCAACTTTGAAACACCAAGAAGACCTTGATTCATTACACTGAGATCCATGGAAATGGACACAGTCCTGTGCTCCAAAATATTCTGTGTCCCTGAGCTCCAGACACAGAAAGTCAGAATTATGAAGGACAATAAATCAGCCTGGGAAATGCTGAGCCCATACTGCCCCTGGGACCTGAGATTCAGACCTAGATGGTCTCCCCCTTTTCTCCTCTGGAGACACAAAATTTTCAGGTGTTCTCCACCTTCCACACTGGAACAGATTTCCCTTGCCAGAGAAAAAGAAATCCACATTGACCTGCCTGTACAGGTCTGGGAGGCATCTCTTTGGCAGGCAAGAAAAAGTCCCAGGGTAAAATTTAATCCCTAATGTAAAATTTAATCCCTATTCTTCAATTAATCACTTCATCTGCATTCAGGCTAAATATTCTAAATTTCTCTTTAACTGAAAGTCAAACTGTGTTAACCCATGACATCAGGCTTGTCAGCTGTCGGGTCAGACCTCTCAGTTCCACTTCCATCTACCAGGCTTCACCTTAATCAGACACAGAGAGTGATAAGGGCTGTCTCCAGCAAAGGTCACTCATTTCTGTGGGGAAATTAGTAATTCCTGCAGTAAAAATGCTGCTGTACTTCCTCTCACAAGCTTATTGCTTCAAGTGGCTGTACTCCAGTGAACCAAATAAACCCCAGTCTGTTCATCAGTTCACAGGATGGATTTTCAGAGCTGTGACTGTGCACGGGGCTTTTCCATCTCACATTTGCATTGTGCTAATCTCTGGTGTGAAAACGTGAGAACAGCACACGTGGCCACAGCATCACAGGACTGGAGAGGGCTCCACGTGGTGCCACAGATTTATTTATTCCTCTTGCACCTTCTGAGGTTCCTTGTGCTGTGCTAAGAAAGCCTCGTGCAGGAATGAGGAGAGCCTGAGGCAGGAAGGCTACAAGACAGGATCTGATAAACTGCAAGTGGGTAAATGAGGTGAAATGGGAAAATTATAGACAGGCAGTGCTTGAATATGTAAAACTTCTCCAGGAATAAAAAGAAATAGTGTTGCAGTAGCACTGTCACCACTGCCTCTCAGGCCATCACACCCTCAGGGCTTTGGAGCTGGGATCTGTGTCTTTTAGGGAAATTGCTGGTAGGCTCCCAGCAGAGCTTATCTTCCCACATTTCCAGAGCTGCTTTAGAGAACTGGAGGGAATGTCACCTTGTTCGCAGAAACATTTCTAAGGAAGTGTCTGGGCTCCTCTGGAGAAGCATCTGCCCAGTGTCTGTGTCTCTGCATTGGGAGGACAGGCTCAAAAGCAGAGCAGAGCAGGTGAGGGGTGCACCTTGCACAAACTGTCCCCTCCTGGGAGCAGAGAGATCAGGGGCTGGAGCTGCTGGGAAGGTGACCCAGAGGAGACAGCAGGTGCTGTGTGCATCTGCAGAGTGCAGAGGAGGGGTGTACTGAGGTGTTCATCATTACTGCTTGTTTTATGGATGGGTTGGTGACAATTTGTCTCCCTAGTTCTTATTTACCACGTATAGTCTATTACATACATTCAGAACATGCAACAATATTTATTTTTATTTTTATTTTTTATTAAATACACTCAAAAAACCTAAATAGCAGCACAGCCCAAATAAACTCTAATCCCAGGAGCTACTGTACCACTTCTGGCACTGGCAGAGGTGACAAGCACCTTGCTTCTTTGCTTGGCAATTGCAGTTTCCAGCTGTCTGCTGAGCCTTCTACATCTCTGAGTCATCTTATAGAATATTAATGGCACACAAATTACTCTTTGAAATGCTCTCCATAGGCTGTCCAAGCCAAAACCAAGGGTGAATCCAACAATGTCACTATTTAGGATGAAATTGCCTGTGTTTGGAAGGGGAGACAGGATGTCCCAGCTCTGGGGCTGCTCTCCTGCTGTTGCAATTAAATTTATGTGAAAAGGCCATTTTAAAAAATTAACCAAGTGGAGTAGATTGCCACGAGCGTGGCAGTGTGGGTGGAAATATTTCAATGGCAATATCCTCTTCAAAACTGCCCAACCACATTTGGGCAAATCCCAACGAGCTCTACCAAACCACACACAGCTCCTGAGAGCCTTTGCTGCTGAGAGGCAGCACCAGCTGGGAACATGTCAGAGGAACGAAATCTGGGCTGAAAAATCCTGGAAAACTCCAAGTTACAATTCCCCATGGGTCAGGTCAGCTCTTTCTTTCCCACACAATTCCCAGACCTCATTTGGAGGTTAGCAGGAGGTGGGACTCATCCATCCACACCATGCCTGTGAACAGGCTGCACCAAGATGATGTTCATCCCTTTCCCAAGAGACATGGAAGATCTTGGTCTCAGGAAAGAGTTAAATTAGGAGCTTGTTGCTTTTTTCAACGTATCTGTATCTATTAAACATAAAGGATATTATCTGCAGTCATGTAGCACAATAGGTGTTTTCTGCTAGTAAGGATTTTGCACAAGAAGAGTTCTTTGTTTGGGAAGGAAAAAATTATTCTCTGCTTTAGGAAAAAGAAAGGAAGAAGAAAAATAATATATATTCCATTTAGGCTTCTATTGAGAGAGATTATAATGAAAAAAATCCGTCATTTTAAATGCAATCATTTCCTTCAGCTCATTTTAACTATTTTGAATTGACAGTAACAAGTGAAGAACGTGGATCCTTTTTCATTCCTTTCTTCCTGTGCTTTTACACTTTTGTCAAGGTCAGAGCAATTAAGCTTTGCTCTTTCCACATGATCAGCTGGTCAGAAGCCCAGGAGGGGAACAGGCTGACCAGGCAGAATGTGATTCCAAAGGCAGGATGCTGAGGAGAGGGAGAAGAGAAGAAACACTCAGGTGCCATTTCTTGATGAAATATTATGCTGGGAGACAGTCAGCCCTTGCTCACTGCAGAAATGTGTGTGAAACCTGGTGAAATTTATGTTTATTGACTTTTAATGACCAAGATTTTGATCAGCCCAGCAATGACCTTCAGCACACTGGAGCATTCATGGTGCCTTCTCTGGAGCACTCAAGTGAAGGTTGTGGCAGCCTGCAGAGTGAAGTGACAGAGTTGCTCATGAGCACCAAGGATTTCTCTCACCTGAGTGCAGTGCTCAGGTCCATGGTTCACCTTCCCAGCCCATGGAATCCTCGGGGCCACCTCCCTAACCTTATTTTTGAGTGTCAAATGACACAATTTATAGCGTGCTGCCTGGCTGCTGATCCAGGAGGTCACAGCTGACACCATTAGAAATCTCCAGCAGCTCTCATTAAGCTGACTGAATCAAGCCCTTGTACTCCAGGGACAAGCACTTGGACACCTAATTAATGAAAAAACCTGAGTTTGGACTTTGAAATGTCTTTGCCTCCCCCACAAGTTGTCCTGTCACGTCCAAAGGCAGCCAGCTCCACTCACCACCTGAGTCAGACACTTCCAGGCCCATTTGAAGTCATCAGAAGCAAACTGGCTCTTCTAGACCTCAAATTACCTACCCTGGGTTTGGATGAGTGAGATCTTCTTATGAATTTCTAATCCAGAAAATATAAATTTATGAGTGTCTCTAGCTGCATGAAAATGACTTTTTTGTCTTCTCCTTCCCAGTTATCATCAATGATTCAGGCAAACCCTTCTGAGATTTCTGTTCACAATGGGAGGGATCATGAGTGCCTTTTATCCAGGATTCCTGTAAGTCACAAGACAGGATTTCCCACCCATTCTGATTCTGTATGGAGCAGGTGACCCAGAGGTGACCAGAGAAAAGCCAGAACTAGGTCAGGGTTGTGGAAAAAAGGGGATTTAATAGGATTGTTTAGAAAGCACTCTGAGATCCTCACCATAAAATGGAGGCATGAGGGAAGCAGAACATTTCAGCCAGGGGCTGGAGCTCCCCTTCTGTCCCTTGATGGCCTCCAGCATTATACTGGTGAGCTCTTCTCTTCTCCTCTCTTCTCCTCTCCTCTCTTCTCTTCTTCTTCTCCCCTCCCCTCCCCTCCCTCCCCTGGCAGCTGTCCCTCCTGGAAGGTGAGTGATTGTTTCCCACTGAGATCTGCCTCCCTTCCTGTGGCACTCCCGACTGGAACCTAAACATGTCATAAACTACAAATAACAAAAACACTCTACAAAGGCACAGAAGTCTCACACATCATCTCATCACACAGGCTCCTCAAAGGATAACACAGGAACCTTCCCCAAGTAATTCCACCCCCTCTCCTCATCTCCCTCACTTCTTAATATCTCCATTTTTCATCAAAACATCCCGTTTGCCTAAAACCACAGATCTCACATCTGAGTTAATCCTGTAGCAGTCGATCTCATTTGTATGCAAAAAATATATCAAAAGAGGCACCAGTGTTTTTAAAGAAGCTTACTGTGTTTTCATCCTAACAATTTTCCCCTCCTACTGTCAGGGAGCTGTTACTGTCACTCGTTTCAGGCAAGAATAAGAAGCAGTGATAAAAGGACGAGCACTTGTGAAGTGGCACCCTGCCAAAAAAGCAAAACTTGTATTTTCCCCTTCCTCCAAAACCGTATCAACCCCAATGGTTTCTCACAAAGAGGGATCCACAAACTGAGAGTGTTTCAGAGACAAAAATAATAACTCCAGGGGAGCAAAGGAATAGAGGCCATGGACAAGGAAACCCCAGGGACAAAGGTGAGAAGGAAAAGGGCTCCTCAAAACATCGTGTGCTGCTCTGGGAGCCACAGCTCACCGGGAACCACAGACAAAGTGTGTCCGCAGCATTGTCCCGTTTCTCTCAACTGAGTTCTTCATTTCTGCCAAAAAAATTCTTCAGTGATCCATCTTTTGAAACATGAACGATCTCTGAAGGAAAAATATTAGAATTTTCTCTGGAAGCAGCTGGTTAAAGTTTTGTTGTCTTCCTATGGCAGTGTTTGTCTCAACTATCCTGCTAAGCAATTATAGGTATACTCACCACCTCTTCTTTTTTCTCAGTCAGAGAAAATAAAAATACAGACTTATCATCCCTAAAAAATCACCACATTGAATAATATCCTCTAATATTAATCTCCTCTAATAATATATATATATAATATCCTCTAATTATAATATATATATATATATATATAATATCCTCTAATTATAAATTGGGCTGTTGGCTGCAGAGAACAGCACATGAACTTTTGGCTGGTGGTTCTTACAACCTGCATACAACTACAAACACCCCTAAAATTCAATCTTTCAACTTTCTAATGCATTCCCTTTTTCAACTCTTTTTTATTTCAGTTCCTCCTGTGTGTTTGGGAGCTGGGATGATTGACCCTCTCTGCAAACATCACTGCCAAGGCAGACACAACCTGCTGAAGTTGTCAATTGGCTCCTGTTGTGTTCTCTGTCTGGGGATTTCACAGGCAAGACCTGCCAAAATGAACAGTCTTCTGTCTCTCACAGCACCACAAGAGTTTTGCAAGAGGAAAAGTGGGCTTTCCATGTTTTTTCCCTGTATTATGTGGGATAACTAACTCATGTTTGGGGAACTCAGCCCATCCTGTAGAAATTTTTGGACTTGATTTCCTGATGATAATTAATTGCAAAGGCATCTGTTGAAATTACAGATATTAAATTTGAGCATCACTTTTAGGCATTTTAAAGGGTCCAAGAGGCAAGATTTTGCCAAGCCCCTGCATGAAATCTCAAGACTGAACCCGCAAAGTCCCACGGATGGCTGATAAAAAGGATAGCTGATGATGTGGGTTTGATTTTTGCAGGAGAGGGGCTGAATCTGAGTCTCTCTCGCGTTTATTCAACTGCCACGGGCGATGGCAAGGCAGACGGGTTGACTGTGATTTCTAGAATGAACTAATGTAAAGCTTGATAAAGAGCTGACTGATTAGAGGCACTTCTCAGCTAACGACCGCCAATTAATGCTAATTTCCAGTGAGCAGCAGAGAAAAGAATGGACTCCTGCTGGCTACACCTAGCTGTCTGCGCAGATTAAATGACTTCCTTCTCTGCATGGCTGCAGAAAGCAAAGAGTGAAGAGTCTCAGAGCATAATTCAGAGGAAAGGCTGAAGGATCTGGAGCATCCTGACTGCGTTTACACTGTGCTTATCTGCTTTGGTTTTTAGCACCCAACATTCCAGTCTGCCCACACTGCTGAAAATATTGGTGATGCCTTCTTCCCTGCATCCTGTAACAGAGCTGACCATGGCACTGGCATCTCCTGGGCTGATGGACTTCAGATTTTCTCTGGAACAATTCTCAGACTTTTCTTAGTAAGTCTCAGACTCCCAGCAGACACTCACAGGATGAGCACATGCAAATGCCTTCCTCCCTTCCCGAGGAGGGCTCTGGCACAGGAGAACAGCTCTCAACCACACAAAGGAACAGGGATTCAGCTGTTTCATGGCTCCTCTTCACCCCCTCCTCAGCACAGACAAAGCTTCAAGAAAGGCAAGGGCAGGACCCTTCAGAGAAGGGGACACAACTCTGTCACTCCTTGGCACCAGCCATGCAGGGAGTGGTTCCAGAGGCTCCCAACAGACCCTAAAACCAGACACTGGCAGGAGATTCCAGCCTCCATCTGCAATCCCCAGTGCCGGGGCACAGGCTGATGCTCCAGAGGTTGCTCTGCTCAGCTGGAGTTGCCCTGGGCAAAGCTCCCCACGGACAGGCCTTGCTCTCGGGCTGCCTGGGCCTCAAGGAGGGAGGAGAGGAGGAGATGGGAGCTTGGCAGGTGGATGGGAATGGGAAATGCTGCAATCACCATCCCTGGAAATGCTCAGCAGGTGCACTGATGTGGCACTTGAGGACTTGGTTTTGTGAAAAATACGGTTCACTTTTATGTAAAAGTTATAAGTTTAATAAAAATAAAATAAAATAGACAATTAGGAGACAAAGAAACAAAGCTTTTCGGCCGAGGTGCTGATACCAACAAGATCAGCACACCGTCCCACTTCAGATCCTTTGTTTTAAGGACTTCTGTATTACAATATTTAAATAAGCTT